>JBDJHY010153102.1:0-12822 GCA_039654485.1 Withania somnifera
TCAATACTTCACATCCCAAACCACAGAGCCTCAAGGGTCTAATAGTATTGCAACCAATATATCATATTGATAATATTCTCAAGATGTACTCAGCAAGTTATGGCATACGAAATAATGATATCATTAGCATCCTTAATGGATCAGGTATCATCAAGTCTCCACAACCAGTAAGGGTGATAAGTGTCAAAAGTTGTACTCATATTGTGTGATGACAGACTCAAGTGTCAGTGGCTCTACTCACAGCCAAACGGAGTCTATCTCAATTCCCAGCATTAATTAGTCAAATGATAATTCCTAGTGCCTTGATGTAAACCCTGGGCTAAAACAAGTAAAATTATTATTACCGGGTGCTCGATATAATGTTGAGTCTAAAATAATTAAAAGGTTATTAATTATATTATTATTATTATAATATTAAAATCTATTAATTTATATCATCATCCGTCATTATTACTTACATTTGTCACTGGCCTCCCCAGCTCAATAATCATGTGGTGATACTGGCCCTATCCCAATGCATTCTCATCCGAGCCAAAGGCAAAACCTCTCATACAATGAATGCACAACATATTAGAAAGTATATATATAATACCTTAATAACCACTACCTATGTCCTGCAAATGTATCAAAGGAAAACTCCTATGTCACAGACACCATATAAATTTGAATGCCAAAATATATGTCAAACATGTAGTGGACAGAGGAACTATGCAAGGTTACTATAAAAACCTAGCTACCAAACCCATGGATGCTATTTGGTTCAATTATGAAAGTTATAAGACTATAGATGCCCCATGGAGCCTACCGATAATCCGACGCTAAAGCGCTGCAATCTCTAAAATATTACTCTGCTTCAGACAAAATCCAATTGCTCTAGAACTTATGATTTAGAAATCCATATTTCAATACGAATCTAACAATATAAATTATGTTAAGTTCCGAACTGGTCCAAAAATTAGGCATAAAATAGGCCTGCGAGGCCCACTTGTTAAAACTGAAAATAAGCTTCTCCACGGGGTTCCCAATGTTACTAGGAACCAGTGCTCTAAAATTGAGAATAATTCGAGTGCGGAAGGGCTCCAAATCATCCTAGAGAGATTTGACTACAACGGGGCCAAAGATTTAATTTTTATGGGATTAAACATCGAAATTAGATGAATGAATGATACTACGCAACAAAATATACTCAAGGAACGAATAATTATGAAATAATATATGCATTATGATATGAGTTCATCAAATTCACTTCTTAGGGACATTAATGGAGGAAACAAATATTTTCAAGGATTAAAATAAAGAAGAAACTTACAAAATTGCCCGAAAAAATACTTGGGGATTTTTGTCAACCTTAGGTTGATGTTCGGAATGAATTTTTCACACTGGAACTGGGTGAAAATGTAAAGGTTTGGCTAAAATAAAAATGCAGGAATTTTATAAAACTTACAAAAATTACATCATTGTGATCGCGTACTTTACATGGGCATCACTATCGTGAAAGGGAAGATCGCATTAAGGGGAAGGGTTGTGATACATCACAATCGCATACTGGGATCACACGATTGCATAGAAGGGAACAATTGCTACACCACTATCACATATAGACCTATTGCTATTGTGAAGAAGGATTTTACATGCACCAGTTGTAGGTTTTGACAGCAGAATCAAATAGAAAGAAGTACGTCGATCCACTTGGAATGCCTTTGGAATTTAATTTACCCCAAAAAACTATGCATGCACACCCGAAACAACATTCTGAATTCAACAAAGGAGTCAAAATTGGAATCCGAGGTCATTTCATGAAAATTTTGATCAAGTCAACCCTTAGACTTGAAATCAAAAAAATTTCCACCAACACCTCAAAGATACAATGACAAGTCCGAGGAATGAAAGAACACCTCCATTAGCCTAAAATAACGATTCTGGAGCTGATGTAAGAGCTAGAATTCGAATCCGAAGCTCCAAACACCAAATACAACTCACACTCCAAATGTAGGCCTTAAACTTAACTAAATTACATAATAGATCACAAATTGCAAATGAAAAGTCCAAAATGCAGACATAAAGGTCAAACTTGACTTTGTTTGGCATTCTAGAGCTAAATGAACTGTCGAAATTAAATTTCAAGCTCGTCTTGAAGGAAAGTTGACTTTGACTAACGAGTACTTAGTTTTAGGCTCAAGAACAAGAAAATTGAGATATTTCTCAATTAATCCTCTAGGGATCTAAACTACCGGTTCTACAAAGTCATAAATAACTTAGGGCAGCTTTCGAAAATCTATAGAATGCAAAACATCGCATATTTCTCATATATGACAATGAGGGACATTACAATAACTCTTCCTTTGATGAAACTTCATAAACAGATCAAGCAAATAATCATAGTGATCAAGAGAAAGAGTTCTACCTTGATGATCATGAACCTTTGTCATAACTCCATGTAACTTCCTTTCGGCTTTGAGATTAGAAATGTTTGCACAATACACATGTAGATTCATCTAATTAGACCAAACACATATAATTTCGCGCTCATCACAATTGTACAAGTAACTATCATCACCAGGGTCAAATGACAAACCATAGTGTAGAATAGGATCAATAAAGTTCCTATTAGCCCGATTGTCTCTACTACATGCACATGAATCAAACTTACACGCATGCACTTCATCATATAAAAATAACTATCATAGGAAGGTTCTTTCTAAATCAACTTCATTTTCAGGGGCCATAAACATAATATGTCCATTGGTTTTAATACCATCATACAAACCATCTAGTTGAAGGCCATCTAACAAAGTAGAGTCAAGGCTAAGCTCATATCATCTTTTTTTTTCCATAAAAAGCACACTATAAAGAAAAGTTTCACTTAGGTGTCCTCAATTGGCATAACATTAAGTTTCGGACACATATGGAGAAAGGAGTAACAACCGAAAAACAAGGACTGCATTTCCTTTTGAAATGGTCTTTCCATACAAGTTTACTCTCATCTTTAAGGAAGAGATTTCCAACTTTAACAGAGATGTCTTCACATCATAGTGTGTTCTCATAAACATGATAAACCTCAACTAAAGTTCCCACATCAACATGTTTACCACCCTAGGCATTTCACAAAGAGTGATTTCATCCTCATATTCAAACAACGCATCACACTTCAAGAGAGAACTATTACTAAAAAAACTAGAATTCATATATGTAAGTTCACTCTCAAAAAGAACAATATCATTGTTTGACACTATATTAAGAACAATATTTCTATTAGAAAGATGAAAAATAGGATCATCAAAACATAACTCACGTACAGACTCATTGATATCTAAATGATCATCTCTACTAAATTCATCACTAGGTTGAGACTTATTACACTGTTATTACACATATTCTCAACAAATAGAGTATATACTATCATAAATCGATCAACAACATTATTACAACTCAATGTACTATCATTGAGAGTACATATCAGAGCACAAAATGGACATGAATTGTTCTCACAAAGAGAATTATTCGATTATCCATAGGATCAGCTAGTGTTCTAACATCTTCTATAATAATAGTATCTCTTTGTATTAATGTAATATAGGAAAATGCACTATAAATTAAGGTACATGTGTCAACACTAGGTAGACTTAAATTATTATTTCTAGAAGAATCAATTTTGTCATCTAAAGGATCAACCAGTGTTTCCACAAACTCAATTTGTACATTATCAACACAAGTAATAAAATCATCAAAAAACTCATATTCATACTACTACTATCAATCATACTACGCTTATGCTCATTAACACTAGTTAAGGTATTAGGAGTAACCATCATACCTTGTATCACATATGCAAAATCTTCTCGTCCTTGGTTATTTCCCTTAAAAAACTTATTATTTTCAAGTGCCTCGTGGTTCTTCATACACTAAGGCTATTCATTCCATTGGGTTTAATGAACCTGTAAAAGAGAAGAGATGATACCAGGAAGAGTGCTAGTATCTTGATTAGTTTGCAACATATTATGCTTTCACAACTCATAAGATTTAAAGTGTTACTTTGCATCCCACTAGTACAACAAATTTAGATTCTTTTCATTGGCTTTTCTACTCTATCCCCCATCCTCTATCTCTCTAAGTGCCCTTCCTTACTTTCACCATTCAGAACCTCCCAAGCTACCATCCTATCTCTTCTACCCCTTCGATCCTGCCCATATACTCTTACCATTTCTCTCCCCTTATTTCTCCATATTATTATATCTAGTATTAGGTTGGTATGCACTTCGGTATTTGTAAGTGGGTTGGCCATTTGTAGGTTAGGTAGATGTGGTATATGAAGGGTTTATGTGTATTTTAAATGGTGGAACATATGGTATAATTTGTGTTTAGTTATGGGGATGTGGAGTTCCTACTCTTATGGGTTATGAAGGATTTGATTTGAATTGATTGTATTGTTTAGCTAGAGATTTACCTCCCCTTATTATTTTTTCAACTTTCCCAACTTTTTATTGCAAATCAACCATCTCTCCTTTCATTAGGTCAATGTTCTCATTGAGTTGTTGAAGTTGTTTTAAAAGTAACTCTATTGGAAATTCAGAACTCCCCCCTTCTTGAATGATTTCTTAGGGTTGAGTCGTGGCTACTTACAAAACAAACAAACAAGTTAGTAGAGAAAATCTAACGTTCACTGTTTATAAAATCTCACGTTCACTGTTTATATGGCTCTGACCTCACCTATAAGGGTTCTTCCAAAAGTTGTTTCCAAACTAACTTTAATTCAATTCAACTCAAGGTCTTTGAGTTTGAGGTAGAATAGATTTTTGTGACTCCGAACAATCGAACAAGTTAAATACAAATAGACTTGCGCAAAGAATTAACAATGAATATGTAAGGAAAATAAAATCACAAAATAAAATTACGAAAGAAAACAAACACTAAAAAATATTTAGTAACTAAGTAGATCAGTTATTAGTTGAAAACTAGTTTTATAAAAAAATGAGAAACAATAGACTAAATAATTGAAATAAACAAATAAGAAGTGATGTGTGTTAAAGAATTGAATAAATAGGTGTTAGAGGTTGTTTAAGAAGGTTCAAATTGACAAAAATTAGTAAGGATAGATAAAGCTTGGCTTCCTCCCCCTACTTGTATAGAAGATCTAAGAAATGATCAAATTTGAATAAGACAAGGAGTAATTTCGGCCCTCCCCTTTTTTGTTCAAGAAGTTGGCCAAATTTTTAGTTACTTGGGGAAAAATTAGTATAGGATCTAGAAGGGTAAGAGATGACTGAAATTTGAGTGACTTTGGGACAAAGAAACAAGGTAATTTTTTCAACCCTCTCCCGCCTTTGTTCTAGAAGAGTTAACAAAAATAAAGTGATTGACTTTGTGACCAAGTAACCAAAATCAAATCTCTCCACTTTTTTTACCCTTTACCCGACTCATATGCCTATTTATAGGCCAATTTAACACTTTTTTCTTCAATCTCTACCCTTTTTTAGATCAACTAACAATTTTTATTATCTTCTTCGTAACGATGTTTGAATCTCCTCAAGAACACCAAGAACATTCAAACTTTTTCCAATTTTCAACTTTGATCAAATCACCTCAAAATCACCCCAAAATTTACCCACACACTTATTTTGATACGGGTAATAATATTCAACAAGAAATATATCAAAATTCTTCTCTCTTTTTTGATTTTTTTGATTTATGATCAAAGATTGTAATTCAACGGAACAAATTACTAGCCAAAGTTCTAATACCAAGTGATTAGATTCAGGTTATGAATCACAATACAAGATTGGGAAAAGAAAGAAACAAAATAAAAGATATGTGGAAACTTAAAAGGATTTTCCAGTTTATGGGCAATAAGAGACTTTATACCATCACCTCCCAATTGACCAAAAAAAAATCACGATAATCAAAGAAAAACTTGAATCCTCAAACAAAATACCTTTGATTAAAATTAATAAAAGAATTTAAAGTAGCAACTAAAGGAATCAACCTCTAATCACTCAAACTAAGTTATGAACTATGAGCTAAGTTAACTAAACTAAAATCAACCAATGGCTCTCAATATTTATCAGTATTGTCTAAGTACAATTGAAGAAAAAAAACCCTATTTATAGCTATAGTGGCTTCTTCTTTTGAGTCCCAAGAGTAGTAGGATTTGGACAAGTTTTCCTTCATCTATTTGAGTGCAAATAGAATAACTTTAAGAAGCTTCTTGGCTACCTTCTGGAAGCTTTTTGGCCGCCCATATTAGCCTATTTTGAGTTAATTTTGTTCTCCTTTATTGAATTAGATTGGGCCAGCACCCGTTGGAATTTGATCTTCCACTGGGCCTTGTTTTGGACTGATTTTAATCCCCTCTTGGATTGCCTCATAGCCGCCTGTTTTAGGTCCTTCTTTGGCTTCAATTTTTTGGTATTTTGAAAACCCAAAAGTTGTAAATTATCCCTTAATCCTTGTAAAGTGTTTCCACTTTTTCATTATAGCTTGAAAAGTCTTCAATTCCTTAGCTTGATTCCTTGTAAATGATCATGGAGCTTGATTGCTTTCCATACTATTTTGGGTGCCATCCAGGATCATATAAAAAGTATGGGGGTAGAACATGAAATGTACTGAGTATGTGATCATATTCAACAGGTTACGACAATAAATAATCATGGCTATGCAATACATGAACAATGATAATATGCTCAACTTCAATACTTAATTGCAATAAATCAATAAATATACATTTTTAAATAATATCAGTTTAAAAGCTTTGAATTCCAAAAGTATAAAATAAACTCAATAAATATTTCAGACTTAACAACTTTAAATCACGTTCAACCCAGAATCTTAGATTTTAGTTCTAAAAGTTTCGACTCTCAAAACTTGGCTCCATATACAATTTAACAATTTATAATAAAAAAGGGTTAAAAATCTCTATATCTCAAGAATAAAAGTAAAATCATTTAAAAAGGCTCAACTTTAATAGATTTTACAAAATATGAGGACTTAGTTAAAATATTCTTCTATCTTTACTTCAAAACTGTCAATTTTACTCACTATCCCCTTCCCCAAGACTCGTGGAATTCAACCTGATGGAAAACCACTAATCATGCTACAACTTTCATTCAATTATTACTTCTCTTTAAAACATTTAGTTTTACTTCTTTTCGAAAGATTCTGTTTTACTTCTCTTTGGGAGTTCTATAACCGACATACCTCAATAACATACAACTAAAATAAGCACATAACGATGAAGTACACACTACACCCTATGAGTAGGGCTTCCCATTCCTAGCCATAGGAAGGGATCTCTCTCTCTCTCTCTCTCTCTCTCTCTCTCTCTCTCTCTCTCTCTAGTGGATCCAACTAAATTACAAGACATAACTTAGAGGTACCAAAATAATACCCTACGATGGCTATTGAAGTTAACGGGCTATAAGAGCCTCGTGCTCACCGTCGGTGCTAATACTCCTTTAACATAAATTTAGTTATTTACTCATTAACTTCGCTTCACATTCAAATCTCTCATGACTAGTAGAATTCCCTCATGAAAATAATTAATCAAGCTACATCATCAATAAATACCACTGATCGGTAAGCTCGATTGATATAACTCTTTATTAACTGCATATCTTTCAGCTTATCAAGTTAACAAAAACATCAATACTTCTATTTAATTGGGTTTAATTATCCAAAAATAGTCATTTATACATGCTTCACGTTCATAATCAAAATTATGTAAAAATTCAAGTAATTATGACACTACAATGCTCACTTCAAAGTTTAAGGGCAAACCTTAAAAACAATGCTCAATTCACACTTCAAAGCTTCTTTCTTTCTTTTACTTCAATTTATAAAATATTATAACTCATAAGGACTTCTGTATTTAAATAATCATCATGAAAACTTCATAATTATAACTCAAAAACATCAAGTAAATCATCACTTCAAGAAATCATAGTTTATAGAATTCAACAAGAACCGTTGCATGCTTCCAAATCTTCAAAACCTTATTTAGAAAAGGGTTTATGGGCACAAGGATGAAAGGAGATCCTTGTTCGTAGCCTATATATATGAATTAAAGAACTTTGATGGAGAAAAGTTGATGAACTTATTGTTACAAGATGAACTTCTATGAAATCCCTAGCTTTCCTCTTGAGAGAATTTAAAGAGAAACCCTTCTTCAATTTAATTGATCAATTAATGAATTGGAATAAGTATTTGGGGATTTAAATAACATGTATTTTAATTCCCAAGATAACATAAGATTAATGATTTAAGAGGTGAAAAATATCGGAAATATCCTTGCAAAAACGGAGAAAGATTGCTCAAAATTTGGCTTAATCATATTGGTAACCGTGTCACAGTTGAAATCGCGCCAACATTCCAACCGTGGTACGGTTGGAATCTTGGAAAAATTCTAAAAGTGACATAGTTGCTGTCACAGTTAGTCTTGGCTTTCCATACACACTCTTTTTAAGTGCATCACATTTGCAATCGCGCTGTGCTTCCTACCGTGATATGTTTGGAGGTTTCTACTCATATAAATTATGTATAAACATACAGGATTGATCTATAACCATTAATAAGCCTATGGGAACATAACAAAAATACAATTTCATCCCTAGAAAGTACCAACATATGCTAGAATAGTTCGGAACATTGAGATACTACAAGACCTTAAAGAAAGGGTCATAACTTCCTTCTCCGAACTTGGCTTAATGTGCGATTTATTGTGTTGGAAATTAGATTCCAAGAGATTCACAAATATGTAACCCAAACATCATACATATTTAGGAGGGGTACAATCATTTAGGCTTATATTACGGTTCAAGGTGCAAGTTAAGCCACATGCAAGTAACTATTTAAAATCTAGATAACTTTGCAAGGTGTTACACTTCTCACGCCTCGAGTCTCATCAATCACCAATTTCACACTTTATTAAAGGATTTACAACCTAGTATAAAGTTATAATTCATAGCACTCGGACTTAAGCACGAATATAAAATAGTTTAAATTCTCGTTTAATTTTCAGGGTGTTAGAGACTTGCTTAATGAGAAGATTGAGGTGGAACCTGCCACTTCCTTGGACTTCGGACAAGCTTGTGAAATTGGAATGGTGAGTACCTTAACAATAAGAGGTGGCTTCTATAGAGAATCGTACCGATAGTAGGCCTTAGAAGCAAACGAATTTGATGTTTTTAAAGATTTGGAAAATCAACGACCAATATACGCCAAAAAAAAGTCAAATCATCGGGTAGATATGAATTGCCAAAACCGTTTCCCAAGCATCATAATCAATTATAAGGGTACACACGAGTATAAGAAATAATTTGAAGTGATGGTTTTGTGCTGGATGTGAGGATTCAAATGACGACAAGGACCAATGAGGAGAAATTAGTGTTGAATACAAAATAAATAATTAAAATAATTGAGTGGAGAAATATATGCCTAGGTTGGCATACTGAAAGTCAAGGCAAAGGAATTAATATCCTCAGGATCAGTTTGTTAGTGATCCAAGATTCCTCGAGGAACACAACGATTAGACCCCTTGACATATTTCTCAAAAAAAGGGAGAAGGCTTATCTTGATAGATAATGCTTCAGTCGGAAGTAGAGGAGTTTTTTCTTTTCATTTCTTGCCCGAAAAACTTTATTCGGCTTAATATAGAGGGACTATATGTATGGGCTAAAAATTTTCAATTTAAATTAGCCCGGTTAGACAAAGAGTGGACCTAGTACGATCAAGTTTGGATTGCAAAAACATCATTTCAAGGCTAATGAAATAGATTGTGACCCCGAGATTACAGAAAATATTTGAGATCACAAAGTTTTTTGAGATAGCAAAGGATGTACGAGATAGAAAAAATAGCTGAGACCAAATGAAGATAGTGACAACATATAAAGATCCAACAAAAAGGATATTGCATCAAAGGATACTGATGCTAGAGCAGCACCTGACATTGTCACGTCTAGCATACAGTGCCATAGCTTGCATCTCCTAACGGATAGGGGACATGTGTCAAAGAAACTATTTTCATCCGATTGGTTGACATTTGCTCTTAGTTATCTTATAAATAGGTCTCCATATCCCGTTGTAAAGGATTATGTTACATGTTATATTCATTCTTACTTATTGAGTAATAGTTTTTTTGGCTTATAAGATATTAAGTAGAAGTCCTCTCCCTTATGTTCGCCAACTTGCTTTTTCTAGCTGTAAGGACCTGAGTTGGGATGCTCACTATTGTATATTAATAAAAATGATCCACCGGCTTCTCATTTATATTTTCCCCTAATATCTTATTGTCGGCTTTATTAGATTATTTATTTATGTTATTTACTTTCTTTATAATCATTTTATCACTAATTTGAAGCTAGAATTATAACACATGCTCTTGAGTCACGTACAAATTTAACTATATCAAACTAATGGTAAACAAATACTGTGTTAAAATAGTGGTCCTTGTGTATAGATATTCTAGGAGAAAGCTAAATATATTATAATTTGATGTGACATATTATTAAGAATTTAATAATTTATTTTAGAGAAAACGCATAAAAACTTCCTTAAGTTTGTCCCTAAAACTTATTTTAACACTTCAGTTTAACGGTTATTTATATATCCCCTTAACAACTTTAAAGTGAATTAAATATCACTTTTAGTACTGACATGAAATAAAAAAACCACGTATTTATTCATTTATTTATTTTTAAAAAAGAGTGATTGACTAATATACATGTATTACTACTGAATAGAAAAGCAAAGCAATGAAACGATCAAGGAAAAAATAGTAATTTTGCGCTAACTAAACCCATTACATTTATAATTCTAATCCTTCATGGCTTCACAATTTAGAAAGTCTTTTCTACTTTCACAATCTACAAGGGCTTTTCTAGAATTTGATTCTCCACAAGATAATATATCCATTTCTTTTTACTCCTCACTCCTTGCTATGCAGTTCTCTCTCTTATATCGATTTGTAAGTGTGTTTATTTTTTATTTGATGATTTCGCTCTTTTTTCTTTAGTTTTCGTGATTTCATAGTTTTCATGAATTAACTAATCTTGGTTTCTACAAGAATAAAAAAAAAAAATCCGAGAAACTTTCCAAATTCATATATGTATTTGAGTTGGAATTCATGAGTTTTTCGTATTCTCTTTTTGATTTTTTCATTTTGAAGCTTTTTCTTGAGCAAAATCTATGTGATTTTTTAAGAATCTATATCTCTTCAGTGTTCCTCTTTGATTTATATTTGGATATTACAAAATAATAAGTACTTTAAGTTGCATGTTTTTTTTATATCAACACGATGAGAAAATGGTACCTTAAAATGTTAATCAAAATATAAAAATTTGACAAGTAAAAAGTAACAGAGAAAGTACTCTCTAAAGTCATTTAATACTCCCAAGTTTGAGAATGTTTATTTTAGATGCACTTCGTGTTCTTCTGAGAACCTAGATATTTGCTGAACAATGGATTTTTTTCACGAAAGTTATAATGTTGTTCTTATTTTGATTTATGACAATTTAGGTGTATTTCAATTATAATATATTTGTGTTATCAAACTGACTATGTATTTCAATTTAGGTGTATTTCAATTTTAATGTTGTTCTCATGCATTTATATGATGTGGAATAATTCTTGAAGGAGCACATTCTTGGAAAAAGAACGTTAGAAGTGATAGTGGCCACATCGAAGGTGCACTGCTCTTACACTTTCATGACAAAACGTTCTTTGTTATCTCGGTACATCTATTTTCGGTCCTTACTATTTAGGCTGAGTATTAATACAATGGCTGGAGTTGATTAAAATGGAACGGTTGGCATGATTTTATTACTAACTTTTTATTTGCTTGGACATAAAAATTGCATAAATCAAGCAAATACATATTTTTATAGTCATTGTTCCTGTAAATGTCTTAGTTAAAGTCTATTACAGACGCTATTCTCTTTGTATGAGGAGATGAGGCTCCTGCAAAGAAAGAAAGTGACTAGGATTTTCATTGCAAGATTCCTCTATTTTTTTTCTGAAGCTACCTTCTGAAATTAAGAGTATTTCTAGCTAGTTGGTTGTTTCAATATTACAATGTCAAGGGTGCAAACGTACGCTTTTGTCCTCCAAAATAATGCTTTTGACAAGTACGGCGAGACAACAGATCTGTACATGCCAAAGGTTCACTTGTCTCTTTAGGACCTCATATTATTGCATATTTGCGTTGTGTTGTTCTTACACTACATTATAGAATTCATGAAATACTAATTTTAACAATAATTGGAGGGAAGGTGATTTGGGTTAATTAAATATAAGTTATAGTTTGAGTCCTTTTGATGACAAGCCCTTTCTTTTGAAAAAGAAGTAGATGGGACTTACTTTCCTCCAAACTGTTTTACTTGCCAAAAATTATTCCACATGCATGATCTCGGAAAAATCGCTTGAACTACAGGAATATGATACCTAGCTTCCTTGGTATGAGAAATTGGTTATGTATGTCAAGATAGTCAGTTTTTAACTCCCTTCGTTGCACAATATTGAACTTCTATTTTGGCATAGGTGGTCATCACAATGATGCATTCTCTGAATCACTTATAAATCCGTTGTAATTTTTTCCTCTCTATGTCCTTTATTGTCACGACCCGATTTCTCAAGTCATGATGGCACCTTCTATACCCAAGTAGGAGAACCAAACCCCGTAGTCTGTAGCCAAAGCAGAGGGTTACTACAGTGAAAGCAGAAGAATATGAAAAAAATATAAGCAAAATTGTAAGTTTATAGAACAGACCCAAGACCCGATGTCAATGTCAAACGAACCACTAGTGTAGAGAAGCAAGGATAGAAGCTATATAATAT
>JBDJHY010153112.1:1080-12822 GCA_039654485.1 Withania somnifera
TGAAGATTACCATGAAGGAACACATTCTTGATAACTAACTGATGTAAAGGACAATTTTTTTGAAGCAACTCAAGAAACATACAAGTGGACTGAAGTGAGTTTGGAAATTAGGGAGAAGGTGTCCAAATAATCTACCCCCATATGTTTGAGCATATCTTTTAGCTACAAGTCTGGCCTTAACTCTTGCTATAGACCCTTATGGATTAACTTTAACTACAAAGACCTATATACATCCAACTATTTTTTCCATGCATACACCACCAAATCTCACGTATGATTTTCCTCTAGGACATGTATTTCATCGAATATTACATTGAACCATCAAGGATGATTCAAAGCCTTTTTCACAATTTGGGTTGAAAAGATGAGCATAGAAAAGTAACAAAATTAGTAATAGAATATATGGATTTATAATTATGAATACCTTTAAGAAGATACATAGGGAGGTTAAGATCTTTTGGAGGATCCGATAACAGAGGAACTAGTATAGGCATAGATCATTGGTCTCTCGCTTTCTCGAGTAAACTTGATTGATTATCGGTATTTGATAATGCCCAAACTATACTTTCTTTTTAAAGCATAAGTGGTCAATTGTCAAATACAGAATCTAGCTAGGTTGGGATTGGTCCCATAGGGAATAGGGTGCCGGATATACACCCAATAATAGTAGCTAACAGTAAGTGTTTGCTTCTAGTGATAAACGGAAAGTAGAAAGGGGGATTTATTTCATTGCAATATTCGTTGTTACTGTTAATGATTGTCGATTAACTCAAGTGTCTCATTAACCTAGGTTCTTGTTCACCAGGGTTCAACCAACCTCTGAATTGTAATCTTTACACAGTTATATAATCCTTCCTAAATATAGAGTTACGTACAAATACAATGCTATTTACTTAAGTGTTTTCCAACCTTTGAACCTAAGTAAATCTCTTTTACACTGGGTTAGGACTATGAACGAGTGCATCGTATTTGTCATGATAACTCAAGATGGCTACTCTTACTACAGCAGTAACCATTAAAAGAGGGTTAACGCCCAGAATATCTTAACATAACCTCAACTCCTAGTTTTATCCACCGGGTCAGCTCTAGTTAAATCTAGGCGTGTTCTAGTGTTTGCAACCACTAAAAGATGTTTATCACGTAGAGGTTATGTTCATACGATCGAATAGATACAACAACATATGTAGATTACAACTCTAATTTATTTTAACCCATGGATTCCACAACCCTAGGGTTAGACCATTAATATCCTTCTACAATAGTGAAACTGTAAAGTAATGAGTAACATATGCAGAAGAAAACATTTAACTGATTGTAGAAAAATGATCAACAGAATTCAACACTTGTGTTCTTGAGTAAGGGCATCAAACCCTAAAATCACAAGTCTCTCTAAATATTGTAAACAGTTCCTTTTTTCTTGTAATTGTAAGTGTTAGTGTGTGCCCCTGGAAACTATATTGATTGTGTTATTTATAGAGTAAGGGTGTAAGTGCAGCAGTAGAAACTTAGACTGGGCCTTCATCAGTTTGGACGGCTCTTCAGGCGAATTGACTGGTGACAGACGGACCGTCTGGTCTTTCGTCTGTCACCTCTTGTATTCCAATGAACTTTCTATCAGAAAGTTCCCTTTGAGCAAATCATCTCCCAACAAACAAAACATCTATTAAGCCACCTGATTTTATTCTTTAACCAGTGTAGTTTCAATTGGGCGGCTCTTTTCAGGCTAATCGTCTCCCTATTGGGCCACCTGAGTATTTTTAGCCAGTGTGATTCCTGTTGGGAGATTGGGTTAGACATCTCGTTTGAGGACAGGTGAATCGTCTCTTTATTATTTAATAGTTTCCCCTTTTCTGTATAATTATTGTATGCTTCCACGTATCGACTTAAACTTATAAATGCTCAATAAACATGTCAAAACACATTCTTATCACTCAAGAACATGATCTATTTTTGGTGTTTAAAGTGCCCAATATAACATAAAATACCATCATATCAACACCCTCAACCTAAAACAATTTTTTATCCTCAAGCAACAAAAAAAAACAGTACATATCAAACACTTAAAACACCCCCTTGTACACAATTTATCTGAGCACACACATTCATTAGACATCATATCATATCGGCTAACTGTATCTATCCCCCACACTGTAATTTTTATCAAGTGACATATTAAAAGACCTTTTACAAGACTTAAATCCGCTAGGCTACTACATTAACTCATTCAAAATTGATTAGAGTATCAACTTGCTATCACAACAAAAAAGTCTCGCACATAATGAAATTTTATTTAATATTGGGACTGGGAATATAGCCTCTCACACTCAAAAAGAAATCAAATTGTATAAGAAATAGCCATAGGCTTGCCCTTATCAATTACAACCTAGCATTCAGTAAGATGACATGAATCAAGTCAGGACTTTGTTCGACTTATAATATCGGGTTGAGTGATTTTGGAACTTAGTGACTGACTAAATTTGTTCCATTATCCTTCTTTTCTTCTTTCATCACTTTTTCTTACAATCTTATTTTCTTTAATACTTGACCTTGAGTCCCATTTTTTTGTACAACATGAGTTCTTCCCCTTTTCTTTCTTTTCATGATTTGTCTTTAAACGTTGATGTATACCTTTCTTTTATAGGGAACAGGTTCATGGTAGCCACCCTCAATCTAAAGTTAAAGTTAGGTTGAAGACACATTACTCACCACCGAATCAGGTCCAAGATAGACTAATTACCCCTTGTTGTTTTATGGTGTTTTCTACCTAGTCACCCCAGACTTAGGTAATAATGCCCATGTCAAGGTTCACAATATCCAATAAGGAATCAGGGCCATAACAAAAACCTATTCCTTTCATCCTTCTTTTTTTCAAGTGTACTTAAACAGTTTGGTTTTAGTGGACATAAAGGGTTCAACTTAGAAATTCATTAATTGTTTGGTGACTCTTTCATAGCTTTAGTGACTTATCAAAGAATTCCTAGGATCATCTTCATATCAATTAACTTTCAACGTAGGTACCATATGAACCGGGGAAGTTCTAGATATCATATACACAATAGGTTACACAAAATTCCTCTCCCGCACTTGCGCTATATACTTTTTCTCAGTTTAAACTTGTTAATAAGATGGTACAGAGAGATACAAATACAATCAAACGTAACACCCTTAATGTACTAAAATTGTAGAATAAAAGACACTCAACACATGATTGAAGCCAATAGAATAATTGAATACTGAAATTGCTTATATACAAGGCTATTTTGATGTTTGATAAAGTACATAGAAATAAAAAAAATACATTGAAATAAACCTAAACATGTTATTTTTATTATATAGAATGACTGAGGCAAAAGAGTCTAGCAACAAAAACCCTTAGACGCAGCAAAACAAAACCAAAACCAAAATCAAGGGTACACCCTCCCATAGAAATGGTGCATTGTCCTCAATGCACAATAGATAACAATGTGAGAAAACAGAAAGAGAAAGTGTACCATAACATTACATCCTAGGTAGCGTCCTCTAAAGTAGCTCCCTGTGGCTCCACAGTAGTGGGAGGTGCCCTGCTAAGGTGCTTGGTTTCAATCGGCATTGTGCTAGCAGAAGCACCCAACACTTGTGCCTTTCGGTGATCTTCATCGATCATAAAACCCTCCTTAGATGCTTGAATTGCCTCCTCCAACTCATTTCCCCATGGCGGCTACCCCACTTCCTCTTCTTCTTCTTCTTCTCAAACTCCTCCTACTACTCACCCCCTGCCATAAATGCCTTCCCTTTGGACTGCATCTCTATCAAGCCCAAAATTCGATCCTCATTTTCAGAGTCGATGGGCTCCACCAGTGTTGGGGCAAGAGGATAGTGCCCTTGATACAAGGCATTAACATTAGTGCGTGGTCTCTCCAACTCAACCTGAAATCTAGCACATTCAGTTAGGTTCATAAGGTGGAGGTGCTCGTTCATGCGATCCTCCATGTTATCAATTCTAGCCTGTATAGTTTCATACAGCTCCAAAGCCGTCTTGACTTTTCGATCTATCAGCAACTACACTTCCATGGTTCTGAGTTTCATTTCACTTCACCCGTTTGACTAATCTTGCAAAGTTGGCCAGGGTGAAGTTGAACATGGAAGGCAGAGGATGGTCAGAAGATGGACTGGGAGGCAAGCCCTGTGGTCTAGAGGATCTATAATCTCTGTGTGTAGTAGGGACGAACACAGCATCTGTCAAGTCTATATCTATCAGGCCTTCAGACCCTGTTCTAGCAGCAGATGTGGCTACCTCTTTGGGCTTCTTCACCTCTAACTTAGAAATACATTTCGAGCATTCTATATAATAAGTCTTCGAGGAATCAGTGGCCACGTCAATGCCCAAAAGAATAGGTACTTTGGCCTGTTGGCAAAGGTCAGAGACTAAGCAAGGATAGGAATAGGTAGTACCTTCGTGTGTAGCCCGTATTCGAAATTCTTTAGCTATTAGACGGCCAAAGTTTAGTTTATGCTCAGAGATAAGGTAAGCGACCAATATTACATCCTCGTCGGTCAATTCGTAGGCCCTTTTGGCTTAATTTGCATCCGCATTACAGCCCACCGGAATTTAGCAATGAAGCTCAGTGATGCGGTCTGGATAGGGAGACGAGGATTGTGTAACCAAGCTAGCTCTGTATCAATCAGGACCCAAGAAAACTATTACGTTGGGTCTTTCAATTGTCATACTTGTAGACGTATTCGGGATGGTCGGCAGGAGCAGTATAATCAGGACAAAATAGAAATTAATTAATGGTCTCGGAGGATATGTCAACATGCACTCATCGAAAATTAATAGTGTCTAGGACCCCGAAATCTGAAACCTTCTCTCCTTTAGGAGTGATTCGTTACAGCGTGGCTTTATAGTTTGCATATAACTCACGAACTAAGGTTGGATAATACTGGCCAGGTGGTTTGTTCATCCATTCTAGCCGATATTCTCTAGAAACTGTCTCTATGTTTGGATAGTCAGGCAAGGGATTTATGGCTATCCGAACTTCCTCCGTAATGCTCCATCGGTACTGGCCCTTAGCATTGGTGATCAGCCCTTGAGCAAAAAAATTTCGGACACAAGGACTTCCCATCTAGACTCGTCTCGAAACTATGGATTTTTTCTCTTGATTACTTAGCATATATCCCACTGCAAGGGATTAGCGGGAGTCTTGACCAGTATAGGGTTTGTGCTTTGGGCACTGTTGCTGCTACCACTAGCCTCGGATGAACTCCAAGACTCATCTCCAAACTCCTCATCAGACGAGAAAGTCACTACTTTGTAGGTCTGGATGGTGTGGAGGCTAGACGAGTTTGATAGCATGTGGTACTTTAGGAGCCATGGGTACCTAGATAGAATATAAACTTCAGAAACCATATTGCAAAAACAAACATATGTATTTAAAATAGGGTCATATGGGAGGACTGGGCGAACCGTCTTGGGAGAGACGATTCGCCTAACCACTCATCTATTTTAGACGAATCGTCTGTCAGTTGGAGGTTCATCTGGGGTCTCATCTAACCTGGAAATGAACAAAACGACCTAGACATGGGGGTTTTACAAAGGAGATACAACCAGGCATTTCGTCTCCTACGAGATGATTCACCTGACTAATCTCCTGGTCATGCACTAGCCTCCTTTTTTTTCAACATTCAACCAATACCAGTTTTATTATTTCTTCTAAGCATCATGACTAAATAACCCAACATTTTAATTGCTCGTTGTAAACAAAAACAAAACAAGACATTGTGGAGCATAGGCAATATGGAAAAGAAGTACAATAACAAAGATCAATAGCACAAGGTGGTGGGTACTGAAGAGTTACCAACCCAAGATCAAAATCAGATAGTAAATAAGCTTCTAAGCATTATACTTACAAGTTTACTGATGCAAAATTTGACAATACTTGAAAACAATGAAGCCCTAGGTTTCAGCAGTTGAGTGTGACTTTTAGAATTTGGTGTAAAATAATCTACCAAGAACATACCAATTTACAGTTGAGAATTTGGTAATGGAAGATGAAGGAGTACAGGTATGTTTATGGGGAGTTAATCGTGTGAATGTGGAGGGTTTCTATTGCAAAAGAGAGGGAATCGATTGGTCTTGGCTTTTATAAACCTTCTATCCGGTTTGGGTATGGTTGGGTACCTTTTCCAAAAGAGCCGACCTAGAACATTAAATCTTGGCCTCAGAAGGCCGAACAAGGTCTACTTTCAAACCGGGCCAAGCCTTTAGGTTGTTTAAGTAGGTTTGGGCTAAGGTCGTTGCGCTCCTGTATTATATACAGAAAAGGGGCAACTTTTACATAAGGAGGAATGATTCACTCGCCCTCAAACGAAACATACAAACTAGGTTGCTTACGCCAAAATTTGATAACGCCAAAACTACACTTCCTTTTTGAAGTATAAGTGGTCAGTTGTCAAATATAGAACCCAACTAGGTTGGGGTTGATCCCACAAAGAATAAGGTGTAGGATATACGCCCAGCAATGGTAGATAATAGTTAGTGCTTGTTTCTAGTGATAAACGAAAGTAAAAAAGGGGAATTTATTTCATTGTAATATTTGTTATTATTGTTAATAATTGTCGATTGAATCAAGTGTCTCATTAACCTAGGTTCATATTCACCAGGGTTCAACCAAGCTCCAGATTATAATCTTTACACAGTTGTATAATCCTTTCTAAACGTAGAGTTACATACAAATACAATGCTATTTACTTAAGTGTTTTCCAACCTTTGATCCTAAGTAAATCTTTTTTACACAGATTTAGGGCTATGAACGAGTGCATTGTATTTGTCGTTATAACTCAAGATAATTACTCTTGCTACAGCAGCAACCATTAGACGAGGGTTAACACTATGCATTTCTTAGCATAATCTCAACTCCTAGTTTTATCCACAAGGTTAGTGCTAGTTAAACCTAAGAATTTTCTAGTGTTTGCAACCATTAAAAGTCATTTATTACGTAGAGATTATGTTCATACGATAGAATAGATGCAACAACATATGTAGATTACAACCCTAATATAGTTTAACCCATGGATCCCACAACCTTAGGGTTGGGGATTTATCCCACCGTTGATATCATCCTAAAATAGTGAAAATGTAAAGTAATGAGTAACATACCGTAGGAGCAAACGTTCAACTAATTGTAGAATAATGATCAAAAGGATTCAACACTTGTGTTCTTGAAAGAGTAAGGGCATCAAACCCTAAAATCACAAGTCTCAAAATATATATAAATAGTTCCTTTTTTCTTGTAATTGTAAGTGCTGGTGTGTGTCCCTGAAAACTAGGCTAATTGTACTATTTATAGAGTAAGGGTGTAAGTGCAGCAACAGAAACTTGGGTTGGGACTTCTTCAGTTTGGGAAACTCCTCAGGCGAATCGTTTGTTGATGGACAGACTGTATGGTCTTTCTTCCATCACCTCTTGTATTCCAATAAACTTTCCATTAGATGGTTCCCTTTGGGTGAATCGTTTCCCAACAGACGACACATTTGCTAAGTCGTCTAATTTTGTTCTTTAACTAGTGTAGTTTCAATTGGGAGGCTCTTTTTAGGCAAATCATCTCCCAGCAAACCTAGGCCACCTGATTCTTATTCTTTAACCAGTGTAAGTTTCATTGGGCAGCTCTTTTTAGGTGGGTCGTCTCCCAGCAGACGTAACGTCTGCTGGACCGCTTGTTTGAGTGTTTTCAGCCAGTGCGATTCGTGTTAGGCGATTGGATCAGATGTTTTGTCTGAGGGCAGGCAAATCATCTCCTCTTTATGTAAAAGTTGCCCCTTTTCTTTATAATTGTTGCATACTTCCATGTATCGACAAAACCCAGTATATACTAAATAAACACGTTAAAAAATACTATTATTACTCAAGAGCATGCTCTATTTTTTGGTGTTTTAAGTGTCTAATGTGACACAAAATACCATCACATTAGTATTTCTAACATAGATGAAGTAGGATTCGACAGAACAATAGTCGATTGGTCCTTAATGGAATAACTAGGAGATAGAGATACACCATCTGTGAAAATTTGGGTAACCTAATAGTCTAGCCACTTATCTTCCTCCCTTTGATTGTAGAAATAAGAGTTGAATCGAAAAATGGTCGTCTGTGAAAATTCCACATCAGTTTCACCATGTATTAACCTAATTTATTGAAATAACATTAATACCCCTTCTGAAGGTCAGAATATCCCAGAAAACGCACTTCAATGCCTTGCAATTCAACTTGGTATCAGATGGTCGAACATCTCTAAAGTAGCATGTGCTTCCAAACACCTTAGGAACCACCAAGAAAGGGACATATTTGGAAAAAGAATAGTTTAGGTCACAATACCAACAAACACAGTAGACGACATACAATTAATAAGAAACCATTTCAAAAATGCTGCATCTTCCCAAAATTATTTAGGAACCTTCATTTGCAATAAATGTGCTTGATCTGTCTAAAGTAAATGCCTATTATTTCTCTCTGCAACTCCATTTTGAGAAGGTGTATTGTCAAATGAATACTGATGGATAGTATCATGTTATCTCATATATGACTGAAATAATTCAGACATCTATTCTTTAGCATTGTCACTCCTTAAGATACATATCGGTGCATTAAATTAAGTTTTAACTTCAGTACAGAAGGCAAAAAAGTGAGTAAACACTTTAGAGAGACTTTTCATAAAATAAATCCAAGTCATTCGAGAGAAATCATTCATAAAAGTGACAAAATACTAATGACTATTTTTGAAAACAATAGGACATGGTCCCTAAACATCAGAATGAACTAGGTCAAAAGTTTCCTCAGTCCACCTATTAACCCTTGGACTTATGTGGTATGATGATGTTTAGCAAATCAACATCAATCACATTTCAATAAAGGAATATTTTGAAATTGAGGAGATAACTTCTTTAACAGGGGTAACTTCTTTAAAAATGGTAGAAAAGGATGTTCAATCGACAATTTGCTTAATGAAGACACAACACTAGAGTAGGCAATAAATAAAGACTCCCATTCATCAAAGATATAGAGATCTTCATCTATATGTCCTATAACAATAACCTCATTGTCTTAAGATCACAATAATTGGGAAAGAATAAAATCCAACAACGAATATCTCTAGTAAATTTTCTAATAAAAATCAATTTAAAAGTCAATTTTGGTATACTTAATACAGATGATAGGGTAATAGGCGAGTTTGATTTCACAGTCCCAAATTCAATACTATTACTAATTGATCCATTGGCTACAATAACTGGAGAGGGTGTTTTACGTAAATGAAAGATGAAAAGATATTAGGATTATTTGTTATGTGATTTGTGACACCTGAATCAATCACTTAACTTATTTATTTGAAGAGGTGATGAGACATGCTTTATCCAACTTAGTAAAGGCATTAACTGAATTCCCTTAATTTCTTATATTGAATGAATTTATCATATTTCTCAAGCCAAATCAGAACCATTTTATCCGATAATGGATTCTAAATAGTCATTCCAATTCATAATATCAAAAATAAATTGTTAGTAAATCATCTAAAGATAAAATTATCCAAACCAGATATCTCTACTAGACACAAATAAAGTTTCATCCAATTAAATTAGTCAAACAGATCAAGAACCAAATGAATCTGATCCCATACCAACAAACTTAGTGAACTAACAAAAAAGACCTGCAGAATAGCAAGTCTCAAATTGTAAAAAAAAAAAATAAACTCTTATTATCACTAGGTTATAAGCAAACAGATCACAGTAGCCACCAAAAGAAGAACCCCGATTCCATTTCAAATAAAACTGAAGATTCCCAAACTTGATAAGTTAAGAATGAATTGAAAATCTCTCTTGATCAAATTGATCTAACCTTTCATTTAAAAAACCTCAAATCTACAAGCTTCTCACTCGCAGCCTTAAAACCCCAAAATGGAACACAAAATCTGTGGAGAAAAGAAAAGTTGACGAAACACAAAAGGAAATCTTATCTCAAATTGTTTCTCCTTCGAAACATGGTTCTATTATCGGAGAACAACCATAAATGGACTGAAAAACTCAAAGCGATATTATTAAAAAAGAAGCTGGAACACGAATGGGCTACAATTTCATGACAAGGATTCCAACGAGACAAGGCTCAAATCCGACGAGCCAAAACTGACCTCCAATGAAACAAAGTTAACTCCGGTGAAGCCACAAATATGGCTCTGAGACCATGTTACTGAACAAGGTACTTTTGGCAGAATTTCTTGTATATTTTTGAAAGAATATAATAAATTAAATATATGAAAGAATATAATAAATTATCTAAAGGAAACATATATTCTTATTATTCTCTTATGATTCTCTAACATACACAAACAAACAGAAACAAATTTAGCAGAAGTCTAGAAAAATTACAAGCAACAAGCCAGCAACTTAACATATCCAAAGATAACAGCAGCGCCAATTCAGCACTTTAAAAAATGTGGCACCTTGAAACAATGGATTGAATCATCCACATAGAATATCTCCTCCACTATAGCAAAAGCCAAGTTGTGTTGATTTATGATATGTTGTATGACAAATAAAAGATATTACAATTTTATCACAAAATTGTAAAGCCTCTTTATTATTTTGGTATAAGGTCCTTTATTGTATATTGATCTGCATGTATTTAAAATAAATTGATTTCGACGACTTGATCAAACACATCATTAAATTCAACTTATTTGTAGATGACAATCTTTTTCTCAAGATTCTCTCATTTTATAGCTCCTATAAAACTAAGGTTTACCCCTCACTTCTATGGTCAAGCATGGGCTTTTCTTCCTTGCTGAGATGAAAAACAAAATCGTCACTCCACTCTTGACAACGCATTCTCTGTTTCATTCCTCCTCCCCCTCCTTCTATTAGTTCTTACTCGTAATAATCTTGAATACAACTCAAACTCTCTTGATCAAGAACTAGCTATCTACAATGGTCATTTTCATTATCGTCACCATCAGCTCTACATATAACAATACAAAATTTTCATATTTCAGGCTATCATAAATTTTCACATTTATATTTTCAGGGGTGAAACAAATTATTAGCATTCCACCCGCTATTGAAGATTGGCTTCGTTATTGCGTAGTATCACAGGTAATGCAGGATGTAAACAAAACTTCACCTTCGCAACACAACCCTTCGTATTTTCAACATTTATATTCATCCCTGCTACATTTTCCAGTTCATGTTATTCAGTAGCTCTGTGACTACCACTCAGTTTTACAGTTATTGTAGTATCACAACTTAAAATAGAGAAAAGGAACGCTTCTACAAAATTGTTTTTGGTTGGAACATTGAAAACAATCTCAAAATGTTTTCAAGACTTAAACCCATGAACTCCACTGACATAGCATAGCAGCAATTTTACAAATCATTTCATATCATATCATATCTATGTATCCATGTCTATATCTATATCTATATTTATAATTTATAATATATAATCTATAATATTATAAAAGTGGGAGCCACTTAATTTAAAGTTAGACTATCTTTTTATCCCAACTTCTATTAATAATTTTGTAAAAACAAATTAAATGCACATTTTAATAACTACTTTTAATATCCATTTAAAATTGAATGACGAATTCATCCTAAGGCTGGACATTATCGGGATGGACCGGTATCGGTACTGGGACGGACCGGTATCTTTTAATATCCATTTCAAATTGAATGACGAATTCATCCTAAGGCTGGACATTATAGGGATGGACCGGTATCGGT
>JBDJHY010153123.1:0-12822 GCA_039654485.1 Withania somnifera
AAATTGTTTAAAAAATGGGAGACCTAGAGTGAGAACAATAATGTTAGTAAGAATGAATTGTTGAAAAAAAAAGTGAACAAAGTGTGGAATAAATGAATGTTGTGTTGTGTTTAAGGAGGGTGTAGTCACTATAATACTAAATTCCCATCTTACCCGTCCCGAAGCCTACATTACAAGCCTTACAAAGTCCTTGTGGGATCTCCAAACTAACACTTTTAATTTAGTGATAGAAAGAAAATAAGGGCAAGCCTATGGTTTAATACTTTGTGATATTTGAATTTGTTTGTTGAGTGTGAGAGTTGTGTTTAGTCCCTCGTATTCATGCTATACATAAAGTGTGTTTGGCACTTTGTTTGTTGTGAGGGCATGCGAATTAGGAAGGAAGGGTGATGTTGATATATTCCGAAAGTAAGACAATTGAGCATATTTTATGAACTAGTGTCTGTGAGCCATTTCTTGAAATCCTTTGTTGTCACTTAATCATTTTATATGTTCCATTGCATTCTTTTTGACAGTGTGCATGAAATAGGAAAGGTGTTTCTCAAATATTAGTTGACTTATCGCCAATACATATTAAAGCCATGAACTTTATGTTGCAATGGAGAATGTATGCTAGGTGTGTTGAGAGCTAATTGATCTTGAAGTCATAATTTTCTCTCGATATAATTGATTTTATTTGCTTGAGGACAAGCAAAGATTTAAGTTGGGGGTGTTGATGAGTGATGAAAATACCACTCATCGTAGTCCTTCTTTGCTATTCTTTTAAGGTGTTTCATTATCATATGAGCTTATTTTGTGTTGTAAATTGATCAATTTTAGGTCTTTATGATGAAGAAGCACTATGGAGAAAAAGGACTGAAAATATAGCAAAAAGAGGCTACTGTCCCTGGAAACTTGGAGCTTTAGCGTGATCGCGCATCCACAGAGTAATCACACCAAATATTGAAGCATGCACATTAGCGCAAACACGCTCATGGTCTGTGATCGCGGTCTTAAGAATTAGTACGAGCGCGCTAATGGAGGCAATCGTGCTAGAATCTGAAATCCACCATTTAGCGCGGTCGCGAACGTACTTACTGTCGCGATAGCGATGGTACGGGACTGATAAGGCCCTGGGCAGAAGTGAAATTTCACAAATTTGGGATCCCAACTCTGCATAAAACATACCAAGCTCATCTTTTTAGAAATCTTTGGCTGCTAATAAAACTTCTTAGTCTTTTTCATATCTCAAGAGAGAGAGAAAACACCACTACTACACTTTGGGGTGAAGATTTGGGTAACACCATTGATGTATTTTTATCTATTTCTTCTCCCCTTGCTTTTTATTGAATATTTGTAGTGTATAGGTTTTCTTTCTTGTTTGAATATTGAAGATAGAGATATTTCAAAATTTATTCAAGATTGTTGTTTTAAGTTTTATCTATTGCTTTTATATAAATTATCTACTTGTTGATTTGTATTTGGGTTTGAAATATTTAAATCATTGTGAGCCTATTGTGTGCCAAACGGAGTAGCTAACCCTAGGTGATGTTCATTTATCCTTGCTTAGCTTGAGAAAGTAAGTTAGGATTGGAAACTTTGATTTAGCATGAAATGAGTGTTTTCCTTATTAATGGATTTGAGCTAGAGATAGTAAAATCCTAGTGTAGCCGAATTGAGTTGTTTTGCATGCTCTTTAGCTATGTTCGAGAGAACAAGCAAAGTAAAGTTTGTTAGCATTTGAGAAAGCTAGCAACGCATATTAATTAGTGTTCAAGAGGAACTAATTGGAACTCAAAGGCTAATCTCAAACCCATGTATAATTAATTTAGTATTTAGTTTAATGTAATGGATCATTGGTATAATTAATTACCTTATTTGTTGTTTGCTCTTGATTGATTTGTGAAGCCATTGATCAAACCTTTGTTTTTATCCATTTGCATCCATTTACCACCGTCCCATCAAATCCAAAGAAAGTTTGATCTCAAGTAGGGACAGAAATTCAAATCTTCAAAGTGGCGAGATAAATGGTAAAAGGGTGGATGGTAGATGTTAATTCTTGTTTTCCATAGTTTATTTTTTAGTTGAAGTTTTGAGTTGAGTAGTATAATATTTTAAGTTTGACTAACCCACAAAGACACAAATGTTTGAAAGTAAAATAGAGTTTGTAGATGAAATCATGAGTGCGTATATCACACAAGGAGTTGAATCGGTGACCTGCAAACAAAAATTTGCAATTGGCCAAAATTTGACAGGGCATGCTGGCTAAAAGGTCCTGCAATAGGTATAGGCATGTCGTAGGAGTGATGTGCGGATTACAGGTGCAAGGCTACTGCAGTGAGAAAGAAATATAGGCACGACACTACTAGTGCAGACAAAGCGTCATCGCGGTGGCCCCTGCTCCATACCCCCACCTCGTAGGAGCATCTAAAAGTCCGTTGGGGAGGCATCGCTAGGGCGACTAACTGGCAGTTTTTAAAGTTAAAAGGGCAAAAGCTGCAAACATTGCCCCCTTTCATCATCATGCATACAACACACACGAATCTTGCCAAGTCTCTTCACAACTTAGCAAAGGCAAAGCACAATATCACTAAGGTAAGAATTTTGATTTTTTTTTCAATTTAGTGGGGTTATGCATGGTGAGTTTTTGTGGTATGTGTTGAAATTGGGTGTTAGAGTTGTTAGGCATAGATCTGCTAGGATTGTGAGATTTAAACTTTATCACTAGGTAGGAAGTTGGATTTTCCATGTACTAGAAGAAGCATGCGGATATTGTTGTGCTACATTCCAAAGTAATGACATGTTTTGAATCTATGTTGAAGTTGTCAGGGACGAAAGGCCATAGGGGAAGGTTTTATTATCTCACCTGCGGAGTCGCACCTGGACTCTGCCTTCACTGGGGCAGAAGTCCCTTTTCAAGCATAGCCGTTGGGGCGATGTCCTTATAGCAGGGGTAGCTCTACACCTGTGGCTTTGGCATTGTTCTTGTGGCTTTGTCACCGTTCCTGCGGCCTTGCTCTTGTACATGTTCTATTGTAGGTGCAACTCTTGCAGAATTATACCTGAAAAAACTAGCTCTCCCGAGCTCTGTCTGAGGCTTTTTTATTTTGTTTGTTTGGCCTAAGTGTGTCCCATTACATTGCTTTAACTGTACAAATGAGTGTTTGACATGTTTTACCTATTTTCAGGTACTTTAAAGCTTTGAAATGGCATGAGAATTAATTGATGAAGTCATCTCGACCAACAAAATTAAGGAAGATCATGATATTGATCAGTTCGACACTACTAGGTTCATGTCTCTTGATTTTCATCGTCGGTACTATTCTAATTTATTGGAAAAGAAGATAAAGCCAGAGTTCAGCATACAGATGACAAATGTGCCATAAAACCTTCCAAGCTTTCATACTGGACTGTAGGTAATGGGCTGGTCTTTCTTTATTCCTACCCCATGTAAAGCAAATGAGGAGTGGGTAAGAGATTTCAACGCAAACCTCAAACATGTGAACTTCTTAAACCCTGAGATAATTATAAGGGGAAAGGTTGTGTCTTTCGGGTAGCAAGTCATAAAGGAATTTTATGGGCTTCCTGACCATCCTCGTGAGCTGATGGACACTGTAATTATTAAACCAAGATCGTGGTTGGTTTCAAAGCTATGTCCTGTAGGGAAAGAGCCTTGGTGGGGAATAAAAGGTGGAGTTTGTAGTGATTATTTTGCATCTGAGCTGTGGATGTGGATCCATATTATTTGGGGCTAAATGTCACCTTCTGGGAACAAGTATAATGTTCCAATGCTCCAAGCTCAGATAATTTTCTGCATTCTTGATGGTGTTGTTGTTAATGTCGAATACTACATATTGAGAGAACTGAGAGAATATCTACACCAGGGCAGCCTGACTCTCATATTTCCATTATTGATCATTGAATTATGCAGAAGGGCAGGTGTTGAGGAGCGCCCCGGAGACCAATACATTCAGCTCGAAAGAAAATTTTTCCCACTAAAGATGAAAAGGGAAGGAAGTGCCATGAATTTGAAGAAGAGAAAACTGGATGCAACCACTTCACAGGAAACTACTTCTGAGTGACCATTCAGTGGCATAGCCCAGCAACTTTATACTATGCACGATCTAGTATGGAAGCTCCCTCGATTTTTGCAGGATCACATCTCGCGAAGAAGATGCAGGCATATATGGAAACTCAGAAGAAATAGGTCGAAGCCATTTCTAAGCTCACCACTTCAGTGACGACACTTCAAAAGGCCTACACAGATGTTTCCAAATCCTATGCCTCGCTTCAGTCAGACTTCCAAGCAGAGTGTTCAAAGAATAAGAAGACTCGCAATTTTTTGTGAAAATGTGGCGAGGGATCAATCTTCAAGTGGGGTCAACTGAGCAAGAGGATGCTGGTACAGGTTACAGATGATAGCGAGGAGTACTCATTCTTGTCCGATTATTAGAAGACGATGATGATGATGATTATGATGGGGATGATGCTCGCTCTTTGAGTGAGCAGTGATTCAGTAGGCTCTCGGTTTTCTAGTCTGATGCAAACCTCAGGGAGCCCTTACTCTTTTTATTTTTGGATGTTGCTATTGTGCCCTTGTCTTCTTACATTGTTTTTGTGGATTAGCATATATTTTTATGATATATTTTAGATTGGTTTTTTATGCATTTATTTTTTGTTAGTTCTAATTTTCATTAGTTTAGTGTTTACTGACTTTTCCCTATGATAGAGTGAGTGATAAAGTTCTTAAGGGAAAAAGTCACAGTATTTGTTTTGGTAGTACAAGTGTCAAAAATAAATGGCTAGTTGGTACTAGTAGTAGTCTCCATAATGAGCCGACCCTTCCAAATTTGTATAGTGTGGAAATCAAGTTGCATGGAAAATAATTAATTTTGTGACAATATTCTATTTCTTTTTGTTACTCTTATTTCACTAGTAGTAATTTATATGTTGAGTATGACTCTAATTGTTCTTTCTTAGGAAGTACAATGTATCCATCTTAAATAACTCATATGCCATGTGTTGTGAGCTCTTTATGAATAATTCATTTGCTACTTGTATTATCTAGAACTTATTCGATTAGTCTTTTGATACTCGTCTTGATTGATTTTGGGTGGAAAAATGACCTTAGACCTTCTTTGTGATTTTCTTACAACCACTTGAACTAAAAAAATCCACCATTGCATGATGCTATCCCTATTTACCCTTTAGAGATTTAGACTTTTTCTTTGACAACCATGTTTCAAGCCTTAATCTATTCTTAAATTAACTCGTCTTTTGAACCCATCCCTCCTTGAATGCTAAAATTGACAACTTAGGCTTTTAGCCTAAGTTGGGGGTGTGGGTACCTTGAAGGATATGTGTGATGGCATTGTAAGCGCGTCCCAAAAGAAAAGTCAAAGATAGAGTCGTAAAAGCTCATAAAGGAAAAAAAGTTCAAAAAAAAAAAAACTTTGAACAACAAACATAGTTTTTTTTGTTTTTCAAAAAAAGAAAATAAAATAAGTTGTTAATAAATAGGGAAGCTAAAGCGAAAGCAATAATGTTTGGTGTTCAAGGTTCGTGAATAAAATAATTTTAAAATGTTGTGTAGTATTCAAGGAGGGTGTAGTCACTAGTATGATAAATTTTTATCCTATCCATCCCGAAGCCTACATTACAAGCTTTAAAAGTCCTTATAGGATCTCAACCCAGAAGCTTTTGAGTTGGTGGTAAAAGAAAATAAGGGCAAGCTTATGGTATAATACTTGTAGCATTTGAACTTCCTTGTTGAGTGTGAGTGTTTGTGTATTCGTCCCTTGTGTTCTCGTATATACGTGGAGTGTTTTGGGACTTTCTTTGTTGTGGGGGCATATGAGTTAGGAAGGATTGGTGATGTGATACATTCCAAATGCAAGACAAATAAGCATATGTTGGAAACTAGTCTCTTTGAATCACTAAAACTCTTTATTATCAATAAACTTATGAACTCCATTGTATACTTGAAAAATATTTTGAAATGAGGAAGGTGTTAGTCTCACATAGGTTGACTTACCGTTAGTGCCAACCGGAGTCATGATTTTACTTTGATTTGGTGATTGTTGATTTGAATTGGTCAAGTTAGTCTTTAAGCTTGAAGTGATAATGTCCTCTTGTTATAATTGATTTTGTTTGCTTGAGGACAAGAAAAGATTTAAGTTGGGGAATTTGATAAGTGGTGAAATTACCACATTCAAAGATCTTGTTTGATCTACTTTGACCATTTGAGTCGTAATAGTTGTGCTTTAGTTTTTCATTCATACTCGATTGTCTTTACATTGTTCCATGTTGATTCGACCCAACTCACAAGTTGAGTGACATATTTTGTCAACGACCGCGTATACTTTTGGATTGGTTTCAGAGTGTAATTCAGCGTTATCAATAACCCCTTCAAGTATCTGCACCATGAAAAAGGTACAGAAGTGCAACATGATTACCAAACAAGGTACCCATTGGGCATCATTAGCCGACTAGACTAAAACAAAATGCAAGTAATAATGCGAGGAAGTAAAACATGTCAATAATAGGAGGAAATCGGTAAAACTAATAGTTAAGATGAAAGATACTATACCGGAAGTGTAAGTACAGATCTACAGAAAATAAACATGGTGAACAAGATCCAACGTAACCAGTACCTGAAAACTCAAAAATAAAGTAAGGAAACGTACCTATGCTCCAGCTACGCCAAACCCCCACTAACCATAATGTTACATATGCATGTACGATGAATAAAGGATCGAACAGTAGGATGCAGTTAAGTAAGAAATAGAAAGTAAACACACAAAACCTACCAGGTATCTCATACCACCGGTAAGTACAAACAACACAACAAAAACCCACCGTGACTTCCCCCTTAAGCCCGGTGAGCACACACAATACGAAGAAAATACACGGGGTGTAGGAAAGTAATATAGAGCAGTACCATCAGTGCAAATAACCAAGGCCTCTCCCTAACAGTGCCAATCTCGAGGCCTCGCCCCTTATCAGTTCCAATAACCAGGGCCTCACCCTATCATTACCAATCTAGGGACGTCGCCCCCTATCAGTGCCAATAACTAGGGCCCTGCCCTATCAGTGCCAATCTCGAGGCCTTCCCCCTATTAGTGCCAATCTCGATGCCTCGCCCCTTATTAGTGCCAATAACCAGGGACTCTCCCTAGAAGTGCCAAAATACAATACAACAACAACGATAATGATGATAATGAAAACAGAAAGAAACTGAAATCTAGGATTGGCCAAAGGCTACTAGCTATGAACTCATCTCACCATACTCCTCGCGTAACAAAAAAATTAGTTCTCAAGGTCCGTGGCCTCTATACATTGGGGCTTGGCCCTCTCACGGGCCCCGAAATCCAAAAGGATATTAGCTAAAATGCAGCGATCAACCTAATAATCCATCCCACACAACTGGCCATATCACATGCACAAATAATAACCCAGTCTACAATCCACATAAATAAACCTAGCCTACCTGAAAGCCAACGAAAGTGCCCGAAATATGTGCACTGTGGATCCAAAACTCCAACAAAGTAGATATCACCTGAAACTATACAATTACGAATCCAGGGATCAAAACATGAAGAATGAGACCCAAATTGCAATTAGCAACCCAGGTCGAAAAGCAGGCCCCACAGCCTAAAAAATTAAACTAATCATTCCAGGACAGAGCCCTCAACTCAGGGATTCGTAGCCTAAGTTCGAGCTTAAGGCGACAAGGAATTGAAGCAGAAAAAAGGTTTAAAGTAAAGAAATAAAAATATTTTACATACTAAAAAAGAAAAAAAGAACAAGAATTACCCGGGAAAACATTATCCATGCACCCACATGACCTCACATGCAACTCCCCACCACTCCCCTCATTTTAAAACACTCAAAACTCAGTTCACAAGGCCAGGCTAAGATTAACAATAAAGAAGCAAACACTGGAAAATGAAGGGGTGAACCCCTATTTATAGGTTGTATGGGTCACTGAGGAAACCTTGCCAAGGTGAACAAGGGTTCGTTGGTGCGGTCTGTGACCTGCAGCTACACTCAGCAAGGCAAGAATTCTCTTAGGGACCTAAAACAAGCATCCTGAGTCCAATTCTAGCAAACCTAAAGTGGATTTTGGGTGGAAAACATGTTATGGACTCAACGGAATTGATGAAATGACCAATCGATGTCATTTAAGAGAAAAAGGACCCCAAACTCAAAAGGTTCAAAATATCTTTTCGAAAACCTAGACCATTCTTCTAGATCTGCATTAGTCCTATTTCATGTGTACATTCCAGAAGAGCGAATAACAACGCACGATAGGATTTCAAAGAGGATAATATTTCCTAAGGTATCTTGTAGCCTTCCAAAAATTGGGTGCGGACATCTATGCACCGATCCGCAGGACTCTACTAGGTACTTGTTCTTATGCCAGGGATACTAGTGAACCTAAACTCTGATACCACTCTATCATGACCCAAAATCTAGGTCATGGTGGCATCTACAACCCTCATTTAGACAAGCCTAAACCTACAACCCGGAGCTACACATAATGGGCTATAAACTCTCAAAACATCCAATGCAGCAAAGAAAGGCATAAACAATCCAGAAGGAAATCATACATAACCGAAATCCCAAATCCTGGTGTCAATGGAATATGGAGCTACTATAAAGGATATCTAACAGATGAAAGAGATAGTACAACAAAGGGCTTGTTGTAGACGGAATAAAGCAAGCCAAAGTCAAGGAAACCATGGTCAACTCGGACGGTAAAGCTTACCGTAATCTCTGCAATCAGCTAAATCTACTATGCATAATCACGATGTCTTTGATAACCTCTGCTAGTATCTACACCACAAAAAAGGTACAGAAGTGTAGCATGAGTAAAAAACAAGGTACCCAGAAGCTATCATCGGTCGGCTGGGCTAAAATAAAATGCGAGTAATAAAGGCGAGGAAAGTAAAATAGGTCTAACAGTAGAGGAACAGTAAGATTAATAGATAAGAAGAATGGTAAAGTATCGGACATGCAAGTACAGGAACTAAACATGGTAAATACAACCCACAGTGGTCAGCATCCGAAGTCTCGAAAATGAAGTAAGGGAACATACCTGTGCTCTAGCTCAGCCAAACCCTACTAATCATAATTCAACATATATATGTACCATGAATAAGGATCGAATAGAGGAATACAGCTAAGAACGGAATCGAAAGTAAACACACAAAATCTACCTGGTGCCCCATCCCGCCGATAAGCATAAATAACATAGCAAAGCCCACCGTGACTCCCCCTTAAGCTCGATACGCATACACCATACTAAGTAAAACACACACACCCCTTGTCAGTGTCAGTAATCAGGGCCTCGCCCTCAGAATACTAATCTCGGACACACACCCCTTGTTAGTGGCGGTAATCAGGGCCTCACCCTCACAATATTGAACTCGGGGCCTTGCCCCCTTATCAGTACCAGTAATCAGGGCCTCGCCCCAACCATGCAAATAACTAGCAAATCAATAATATACAGGTGTCTGATCTCACCATACTTGTCAAGGAAATTAAATGGAGTCTAGGATCGGTCCAAGCTCACCAGTTATAGCAATGATAATATAAATCATAATGGGAATGGAAAGTAAATTGAGCCTAGGATTGGCCCAAGGCCAGTAGCTAAGAACTCATCTCACCATACTAGTTGCGCCAAAACTAAAATCACTCCCAGGGTCTGTGGCCTCTACACGGTGGTCCAGGACTCTGGCATACAACCTCACACCCTCTAAGCCCTCACACGGGCCCCCGAAATTCAAAAAGGATATCAGTAATAATACAATAATCAACCTAACTACCCAGGTCATACTACTAGCCATATCACAAGCACACTTGATAACCTAGTCTACAATGTATATAAATAAACCTAGCCTACTTGGATGCCGGGAAAAATCCCCAAAGTAAGGGCACTGTGAACCCCAAGCTCCAACAAAGTCGATATCACCCAAAATTATACAAGTTATGTATCAAGGGATCAAAATATGTAGAATAAGACCCATATTGCAATTAGCAACCTGGGTCGGACAATGGGCCCCACAACCAAGAAAACTAAACTAAGTTTACTAGCGCAAAACTCTCAGCTCGGGAAACTTATGGTCCAAATTTGAGCTTAAGGATGTAATGTAATAAAGGGTAAAATAAGGTTATAAGAAATGGAATTAAAAATATTTTGCATAACTTAAAGAAACATGAAAATAACGAGAAGTACCTTGTAAACCAAGCACCGCGAACTCCCACGTTCACACACATAACACCCCACAATTTTCCTTGGCTTAAGATACCAAAAACCAACTCCAAAAACCCAAACCCAAACCCAAGCAAAGAAATGAAAAGCAGAAGGCTGGAAAATAAAGAGAGGAAATCCCGTATTTATAGGCTGCAGGCCAGTTGGGGAGACCCCCGCTAGGGTGGCTACAAGGAGACCCCACTAGGGTGGCCTTCTGGGAATAAGAGCGACCCTGCCAGGGTGGCCCCCTTGGCGCAGGGGCGACTTGTAACTTGCAGCACTCAATGAAATATTGGAAAACTCTAATGGGCCTAAAACAAGCATCCCGAGTCCAATTCTAGAAAACCAAAGGTGCATTTTGGGTGAAAACACCCTAAGGACTCAATGGAATCAATGAAATGACTAACCAAGGTTGTTTAAGTGAAAAGGACCCCAAACTCAGAGGAGTCAAATTAAGAACTTCCCAAAAACCTATTCAGAATGAGCCCGGATACCCCGGGAAGTAAACTAGTTACTCAACTAGCCCAAACTCATCATTACAAAGTTGATGGAATCATCAAAATCCCGATTGGACACTCCGATCATCAAAAGATCACCTATGCTCAAAATAAGCTTCGGTTGGGTGTAATTTCCATAAGGCAACCCAAACTTAAAATGAAAAGTCTAGGACACAGACTTAAAGTATACCTAGACCAAATTCAGGATTCCAGGGCTAACGAAACTATCAAAATTCAATTTCAAGTGTGTTTACTATAATTTCACTCTCAAGTTCAACTGTTTGAAAATTGAAGCTTCGAAACAGGAAAACTGAGATAACAAGAAAATGAGTTATTAGGGCACCGATCTACTGGTCCTACCAAGTCATAAGCAACTTATAAAAACTAACAAAAATCTCTAGGCACAAAAAAAATGGAAAGCAAGGAAATGGCTGAATGGGTCATTACGGAGAGGTATACTAGGTAGGTTGGGTAAGTAACTAGTTACTTATCAGCATCCCCATGCACTATGCACTGCATCCTTTCGCGTTTGGTTGTATTTTTTAGGGCTTAAGTTGGGAGTACCTATTCAGTTACTTGGTTGTTTTATTATACCTATCGATAGTATGAGATGTTGGTCAAGGTTGTTTTCTATTAGACTTTTGTTGTTTTGTTTGTCCTTGATTAGTAGCATTAATGCACTTACTGTATTTATTATTAACTTAACGGGTTGATGGTTTACACTTTTTATTGGTCTTTTTTGTGTTGGTTATATTAGAGCTCTAGGTACGTGTCACGTTTTGTCATCAGTTTATTGTGGCCCAGGTCTTAGGTGTCACAACCTGATGGTAGCCCTTCGTTATACTTGTTACATGATACTGCACCCTATGGTAGCTTATCTTTTACTGCACTTATTAACCATTGTTGTAGTTATCTGGCTTTTATTATCCATTATGCATCCATATGTTATTTGCCAGAGATTACTCTTTATTTTTATTATGCTTACTTTGGCCCGTCGCCCTATGATTCCTATTGGGTACTTGTTATTTTTTATACTCATGCTACACTTCTGCATCTTTTGCTGATGCAGTTCCTAGTACTAGCCATCTAGAAAGACGCAAGCGTGCACTTTAGCTAGTGGATTTCAGGAGATTTGATGAGCAGCTGGCGTCCTTGCTGACCGGTTTTCCTTCCAGTATCAAAGTTATCCTAGTTGGGTCATGGATAGATATTGTGTTGTTTTGCCCCGACGTGGGTTGCATTTGGTACTTTTTGTATATATATTCTCTACAACCATGATATCGTCTTTTGGGCAGTTCTGTTTAGTTACGTGTTGTTCTTATGCTATTGTACTTATCTCTTCATCTTATTCTCTTTGTTTGTTTGGGTTCTTGCTACTAGCCCACCACTTCTTGATCTAAGCTAGGATTAGACTTTTCTATACGTGAAATGTAGACACCATAACAATTTGATATTTGGATTGTGAAAAATAGCCCCGCTAGTTGAGAGGTTGTCATATTTTTGTTGCTCTTCTAGTCGAGAGCCTCTTATATTTCAATAGGACCACTAGTCGAGAGGCTATTACTTTTATGTTAATCTACTAGTGGATAGACTTTTACATTTCAATAGCTCCACCAGTCGAGAGCCTTTTACACTTAATCGCCTTACTAGTTAAGAGGCTATTACATTTCAGTTGCGCCGCCAGTCGAGTGGAGTTTACTATTTAATCATCCCTCCAGTCGAGAGGCTTTTATATTTTAATCTCCTTAATAGTCAAACTTCCTTCAGATTTCAATTTTTCCGCCAATAAAAAGACCTTTACATTTTATATAGCCCACTAAACAAAGGCCTTAAATTACATGTTTGTACCTTTATTCTTGCAAAAACCTCTCTACCACCACCAAAATTACATAATCATGTTTTCTCCCCAGTAAGTACACAATCTTTCATCCCCAACTTCTCACAACTCGATACTGTGCAATTTTTGAAATAGACACTAAAAATAAATGAATAGCTTTATTCCCGATGAACCTTCCTTCTTACTAGTTAAAAGGGTCGTCCATCAGAAACAATGAGAGACAAGGCAACTTGCATTAGCTTTCAAACTAC
>JBDJHY010153134.1:0-12822 GCA_039654485.1 Withania somnifera
TTTTCTATATTTTAATGCTCGAGGTAATACAATACCCGTGACTTAGTATTACCCTCACGATGGCTTTAGGATGACTCTAGAAGTAGTAGAACGCTAATTTGTGGGTTGATTCTTGGTTTTAGCCTCTGGTTTAGGCTGGTGTATTGTGTTGATAGTTGTATCTTAGCTGCGCCTGTGCACGACATAGGTTGAATATGTATATTTTGTGTTTTTGCATTCATTCTTCAAGAGTGTGGGCAGTAGGCTCTGATTGAGAGTGTATTGGGGTTAAGGCATGTATCACCACTTGATTTTAATGCCATGGAGGCTAGGTACTTATAATGAGGATATTAATAGATAATGATATCATATATAGTAACTTGGAATTGGAATGTTCTGATAATAATATAAGTTAATGAACTTTTTACTCACTTTAGACTCAGTGTTATTCCGAGCATCCCGTACTACTCTTTTCACTTGTTTTAGTCCAGACATCATACCACGGCACCGGGTACTAACATTTGATTACTTATGCTTGGACTTGAGGCTTACTTCATTGAATGTGAGTACATCTGCTAGCACTTGAGTCCGTCCTCGCACGACAGTGAGTATAATTTTTCGATACTGACAAAACCTATTGTCTTAAAGGCTTTTGATTATAATGTTCCTTGAGTACATTGGTCATACTACTATGTTGTGGCGTGAGACACCATGATTTTAAATAGATGACAGCTTGATGAGACTATGCTTATGAGGCATTGTTTGCTCAATTTTTAAACTCTCTAAGACTTTATGACTTGGGATGTGAGATTATGATGACGTTAGAGATTGTGTGTGGTGAGTGTAACTCCATAAACCTTGCCTCTGGGCTATATTATGACCAGGGAGGGAGGCTGTAATGGATGGAGCAGAGATATATGGGAATTAGGATTAGCCTTCCATGGATCCTTCCTAATGGGCCCATGAGTATCGGAGGAGGAACGTACAGAGGATTTGTTACTTTATGGTGTATATTTACTTTTCTAGACTTTTTTAAGTGTACTCATGGTCGTATGTGAAGGCCTACGGGTAATCGTGTCCTCTGTGTACACTGCCATTCTTTTAGGAGATTTGGAAGTGTTAATTTTACTTTCTGTTTTTACTTCATAATTAGCATTATTGTTTATACGTGAGAGTGTCTTGTTATATGGGATATTTGTGCAAGCGTGCCCTCTATGTACACTACCATTCTTTTAGGGCCTTCCTTTCTTACTCTAGGTTACCAGTATACCGTCTATGTTCTCTGCTTGTCTACTTATCCATCTCTCTGATCACTTACTGTTGTTATTCACATATATTACTGCAAGGATTCTGGGTATGTTTTACTTTCTTGCTTGAGATCCTTTTATATGATTTAAAAAGTGATTCTATGTTCTATATGTTTTTTGATTCTCATTTGAGTATCTAGCTTCCATGTTGTACTATTTTCATTTGTAACCTTACTTTATTTTATTTCATAATTTACTGCTTTTATGATTGTTATATTTCTAGTGGTCCCTCGAACTCTACTGGGTATTGATTGCTTTAGGAACTTGTCCTCATACTACACATGTTCCCATGGTGCAGTCCAAGTACTAGCATCCGATGTTGATTTAAGGATTGTCGTTCGTGCTTACTTGTTGTTGCTTTCAGAGATACAGAGTGAGCTTGATGTCCATTTCTCCCTGCTCTCTCTTTGGATTAGACTTGTCTCCTTATAGTTGACTTTTGTCTTTACTCAGTACTTAGAGGATTTGTTTATTTACATTGATATTGGGGTTTTTGGACTTTATTGATTCTTTTATTATGTTCCACTATTTTTGTCATATCCTCTTTCCTTTACACCTTGTTATTGTACTTATGCATTTTGTTATTGTGATGGTAGACCTTTTCTTTGGGCTACAGGGTGGTTCTCCTATTGGTGGGATAGTAGTTTCCATCATGACCTGATAAATTGGGTCTTAACAGCTTCTAGGAGGTGTAACCTATCCCCAAAAAGGTGTTTGAGTCTACTTTCCAACATAATAAACTGTGTCATTTCGAGGGCGAAGTAAAATGTTATAGGCCTCTTACTAAGGTATACACGATAGAGAAAATATTTCCAGTGATTCAGTGTATGACTCTTGGAGCTTTAGACTCATGAAAGAATTTCCAAGTGTTGTTTCGAGCCCTAAAACCCACGACTTCACTTCATGATTCATGAAGTGACATAAGACGACTCGTGGTATGCACTCATAGGGTAAAATATTACTTTTCAAAAGCCAAGTTCTACCCACGACTCTAACCATGAGTCTTTGAGTGACACTTCATGACTCGTGAAGTGATTCCATCAATTATTTTTTCAATTTAATGAGGGGTATTTTCAATACTTTCCCAAGCCTTTTAATCCCATGTCATTTTAGACTCAAAATTGGGTAATATAAATACCCCAAACCTTAATTTTTATTCATTCTTTACATAATCAAATTCAAGAGGTTTTTTCTTCAACATTCTCTCAAGAGGCAAGGCTAGGCTTTAATATAAGTTCTTATTTGCAGCAGCTTTTTCACCAATTTTCCTCCATTAAAGTACTCCAAATCAGCTATGTGGGATATGAAAAGGGATTCTCGTTTATCCTTGTGCACAAAAACCCTATCCTTAAATGTTTTGATGATGTAGAAGCGTGTCTAGGGTTCTTATATAATTTGAGAATTTCTTTACTTGTTGATTTATTTATGCTTTTCAATGATAATTATGAATCTTGTTAAAGTCATCATGCATTACATGGTTTTTGAAAGTTAATGAAAGTTCGAGAAAATCTTTGAAAGTATGAATTAATTAACGATTTGAAGTTTATTCTTAATTAAGATGATGGTTGAAAGTGGAAAGATTCATAACTTTTACTTGGTTTTAAGCCTATGAATGAAGCACATTAAATTGATTAGTTTTGGCTAATTTAGCCCGACTAAAGAGAAGTATTAATGTTTATTCTTAACTTCATGAGCTGAAGTTTTGAAATTAATGAATAGTCATAATTGGCTAAATTACCCGATCAATTGTAATTAATGAATTTTATAGCTCCATTAGTGATTTTTGGGGAAGGTGAATTCCACTAGTCATAGATTGTTGAATGTTAATAGAAAGTATGTTTTATGGGAGGAATATTAGCACCAACGGCGGGAGAGAAGGTCCCAATACCCTAACCAATGTAGCCTAATTTAGGAATATATATAAAATATTTGGCCTAGTAAGTGTGCATGTGATAGACCAGTTGGATCCACTAGGGTAAGCTTTATGTTCATACCCTTTGGCAAGGTATGGAGGCCCTCTACATAGGGTTATATATAGACCCTAACGTGTAATTCCTAAGGTATGTCAATTATAGAAACTCTCATAGAGAAGTTAAATTATCAGTTTTGAAGAAAAGGATGAAAAAAGAGTGTTTTTAACATAACCGTTTTATCTTTTGTTGAGAACTAATGAAGTTGAGCTATTAAAATGAGTTTACTTTCACACTTGAAATTTTAAAGCTTTTCAACTATTTCATTATGAAGTTTTGAATTTCTTGGTTGAGTTAGAGCTGAAGTTGAGTTATTGTTCATGCATTGCATAGCACTTGTCATTTACTACGGTATGACCTATGTTTGTACCTACTCAAGTACTCAGTGTATTTTTATGTATTGATTCTACTCTTTCTTTATGTGTTAACCTCCATGCAGATTGTGACAGTCGTCTAGATGCTCAAGGTTGACATTGTTTGCATTCTTTAAAAGACTAGAAGAATGGTGAGTCCTCATTTCTTTGAGGGACCAGCTGATGGATTTATACTTTTTTTTATCTACAACTTGGACTTTAGTTTTATGTATTATTTCATTCATTGGAGATTAGCTATCAAACTAGTGTGCTAGAGTAGTCCATTATTGTAGTGAGTATATGATTTCAGACTGAGATGTATTATTTTGTGACTTGAGTCTATATATTCTTTTATTTAGACTCTTTATTGGTTATCATGAGGTGCCTATTACACTTCTGATATTATTTATGTTTCTTACACTGAGTGATACGGGTAGAGCTTTGCATGGTCTAAGTGGTTCATCCAAGGCTACTAGGGTAACTTATTGGCTAAGGATCTTGATCCCACCCAGGGGTGAGATTAGGGGTGAAAAGGTTTGTATTAAAGTAATAGGTTCATAGAGTCCTAAGTTAAGTATGAGAGCCATTGTTAGGTAGATTCTCTTATGCAGGTGTGATTGCAACACATCTATGATTGAGAGGATACCAAACATTTAGGAAACATTTCCTTTTGTTGATGTTTATTTCAAACTTTGGTGTATAACTCCAAGATATTCTCTCTTTCTGACTCGTGCTTTGTGTGTTTCAAATAATGTTGCCACATAGGTAGCCAACATGTCAGCCTAGAAATCGCAATCATCAAAACCAAGCTTTATCAATTCCAGAGCCCTCGTAGCTAGAAAATATCATTGCTGCAGAGCTCCATAGTATGACTAACTGATAGCTTATACAGTGGTGGCCCATGATCAACATCAAGCTCTTGTTCCATTTTTTCAACCAATAGTGTTGAATACAGGGCTAGTGAGCGTGAGGGGGTTCCTGAGGCTAAGTACTACAATGTTCCATGGTTCGAGGGTTGTTGATGATCTCGATAACTTTATTGAGGAGGTTCTGTGGATTTGTGACATGATAAAGCTATTGGATGTTTATAGGTTGATTTAGCAGATTTTCAGCTAAAAGATGTTGTTATGTCTTAGTGCATCTTGTGGACAAAAAATAGGGGATTCGGTGATGCTTCATCATCTTGAGAAGATTTTGAGGTAGTGATCATGGGATAATTGTTTCCTAGAGAGAAAATGATAGAGACGGTTATAGAGATCTTGATCTTGGAGCAGGCTCCATGTCCGTTACTAAGTATAATATGAGGTTTACTGATATATCAAGGTATGCTCCAGAGATAATTACTGATATGCATACCAAGATAGATATATTTGTGTCTGGTATTTCTTTTCATTTAATTTAGGTAGGGAGGGAAGCTATGTTGAGTACTAATATGTATATAAGTAGGTTGATGGTGCATATTGAGTAGATAATGAAGGTCAAGGCTAAGTATAAAAAGAGTCAGCATAGCAAGAGGTCTAAGACTAGTTATTCTAGAGCTAGTCAGCTTAAGTAAGATGGCTTTAGATAGAAACAACATTAGGGTTCAAGGGACCTCCACTTTTTTGTTCAATGCTTTTTCGTAGAACTTCAGTCCTTCAAAGAACTAACCAAATAGGCCAGTTTAGTCTGTTTAATAGATTAGTGTTTTTATATGTGATAAGTGTGGTAAGGGATATGTGGGTCAGTGTAGAGATAGGCATAATATTTATTTGGGGTATGAATAGCTAGATCACGATTAATGTGATTGTCCTTCAAAGAATTGCTACTCATGTGGGATTCTAGGTCATAGGAATATAGATCGTCCTAATGTCAGAAAGGATAGTGTCAAGCCATAATTCCTCAACCATAACCCCCGCAATATTCCAGCCTCACTAGGATTCTTTTGCTTCTACCAGTGGAGGTCAGCGCCATAACCATTTGTATGCTTTGTGGTTCCCGACAAGATCAGGAGTAGTCCTAAGAGTTTAAGATGTGGATGTGTATGCTTTGTTAGAACCTAGAGATACCCTTTTTTGTATCCCTATATATTTCTAGATGGTCTGGTATAGACCATGAGGTCTTATCTGAGTCATTCTATGTTTCTACTCCTGTTGGTAATCCTGTTATAGTGAAGAGTTTACTATGGTTATCCCATTTTGTTTTAGGGTGGTTGTTCCTACTTATTTGCATGAGCTACAGATTGTGGATTTTGATATTATTCTGGGTATTTGGCTCCATTCATGTCATGGTGTTGTTGATTGTAGGACTAGAGTTGTATGTTACAAAATTCCTGATAGACTTATCCTTGAATGGGAGGGGAATAGAGTTGTTCCTAAGTAGGTTCGTTTCTTATATTAAGTATAAAAGATGGTTTCTAGGTGGTGTCGTTATCATATGTATTGTGTTTAGTATTCAAAGTCCGACACTCTCAATAATTCAATTAGTTCTAGTTGTCATGGACTTTGTTGATGTGTTTCTTAAGGAACTAGCTGCAATCCCTACTGATTGGGAGATAGATTTAAGAATAGACCTTATTTATTACCCATTTCAATTTCGTAATATATGATGGCACCAACTGAACTTAGAGAGTTAAAGGACCAGTTAGCAAATCTTTTTAGATAAGGGGTTTATATGTCCTAGTGTGTCTCCCTACGGTGATCCTATCTTGTTTGTATGTAAGAAATATTGTAACCTTTGTATGTGTATTGATTACCGTTATCTGAAAAAGTAACCATCAAGTAAGTATCATATTTAGGGGATTGACAATTTGTTCGATCAAATACATGGTGCCAGCCACTTTTGTAAGATTGATCTTCGTTTCGACTATCATCTACTCAGGGTTAGAGAGTCAGATATTCTTATACAACTTTTTAAACATGTTATGGACATTTTGAGTTTTTGATCGTGTGTTTTGGCTTGAATGATGCTCTTGTAGCTTTCATCTACCTCATAAATAAGGTTTTCGATCCATACTTCAACCTTTTTATGATTCTCTTCATTAATGATATTCTGGTTTATTCCCAAATTAAGGAGGATCGTGCAGACCACCTTCAAGTTATTTGTATAGGTAAGGAAACTATTTTAGGTCTAGAATTTTTTCTTGATCCTATAAAGAAAGTTCAAATTATCTGAGAGAGGTTGAAGACATCCCAACGTAGACAAAATTCCTATGATAATGTGAGCAGAAGAGACTTATAGTTTTATGAGGGTTATTAAGTGTTTCTGAAGATGTCTCCTATGAAGGGAATCATAAAATTTGGGAAGAATGATACGTTGAGTCTTATATATATTGGGCCTTATCAGATTATGAGGAAGGTAGGAAATGTTGCCTTTCATATTCATATTCCAACTGAGTTATCAACAGTTCATCTGCTTTTCCATGTTTCCTTGTTAGGAAATCCCTGAGTGATCCATCTTTGATTGTTCTAATTGAACATATCAACATTTGTGATAGTTTGACATGTGATGAAGTCCCTGTTTAGATTCTTAATAGGTATGTTTGCATATTGAGGAATGAATAGGTAGCTTTAGTTAAGGTTTTCAAGAGAAACCTAGTAGCCGAGAAACATAAATGGAAGGCATAGGCCAATATGATGAGTATAAATCCGCATTTTTTTCCCTTCTAGTTATGTTCCATCCTAAGGTAACAACCTCCCTATTCAGTTTGAGTCCGTTTTAGTTCATGAACGTGTAGCTTGTAGCATTGCATGATTCTATTGAGTGTATTCATGTTTGCGTTGAGTAGAGATGATGATAGTTAATATAGTACTACATGCATTTTATTTTTCCCTTTATATTATACTTGATAAGTTTGATGTCGAGGTCTGTCGTAGTAGTATGCATGTTTGAAGCTAAGTTGAAGTATAATCAAAGTTAATTGGTTGTTGAAGTGTTTTGAGTTGTTTCTATACCTCTTGTTAGTTGTATATTTCTTTTCCTGGGATTAATCCTTCATCCGAGGATGAATGATCTCAAGGGAAAGATAATTAACACCCCAATTTGAGATCGAATTTGAATTGTTCTATGAACGTGCTTAAGTCTGAGCCATATGAATTACCACTTTATCCTAGGTTATAAAATACTTAATAAAGTGTGGATTTAGTGTTTGAGGTGATTCAAGGTCATAAGAATCTCCTAGAACCAAATTAAATTCAAGGCTTTTCTACCGTCCTAGTTTTGAGGCAATTTCATACATAAGTCAACTTTAAGCGACCATGTCTCCTAATATATGAAGATTTTTGTGACTTATAACCTTTCCACATAAAGTTCTTTGAGTCTAGTTTCAAAAGAAATAAACTAATTACCATTTCGAGGGCGGAGTAAAATGTTTTTGGAATTTTACAAAGGTATGCACTACAGAACAAATATTTCCAGTGAGTCAGCGTCGACCTGTGTAGTGCAACTCCTTCTGTCATACATTGGACTTGTGATAGATTTTCTGAGGGTTGTTTTGAGTCCTGAAACCCAAAACCTCACTTTAAAACTCATGAATTAACATACCACGACCGATAGTATGCACTCGTAGGGTGAAAAATTACTTTTTAGAAGCAAAGTTCCACTCAAGAATCAGACGACAAGTAGTGGAGTGACACTTCACGACTCATAAATCTATTGGTTTTTATCCAGTTTAATAAGGGGTATTTTGGTAATTTTCCAACCCATTTCCCCTTAATCCCATATTGTTTTGTACTCTAAATTGGGTGATATAAATACCCTAAACTCTTATTTCTATTCATTATTTACTTAATGAATTCCAAGAAGGGGATTTTCTCCAACATTCTCTCAAGAGGCTTGGGTTCAATAGTAGTTCTTATTTGCAACAACTTCTTCACCAATTTTCCTCCATTAAAGTACTCCATATCATGTACATGGGCTATGAACAAGGATTTCCTTTAATCTTTATGCCAAAAACCCTTTTACTAAAGGTTTTGAAGATATAGAAACATGTCTAGGGTTCTTAATTGATATAAATTGAGAATTTCCTTACTTGAAGGTTTATTGATACTTTTTAATTATAAGTATTTAGTTTGCATATTAATTGCTAAGTTTTTGACGTCCTCGTGCATTGGCACATCATTTGAAAGTTAATTTAAGTTTGACAAAAGCTTTGAAAATATTAGTTAATTAATGATTTGAAGTTTATTCTTAAGACTTGAGATGATGATTGAAAGTGGAAAGATTGATAATTTTTACTTGGATTTAAACCTATGCATGAAGAATATTTAATTGAAAAGTTTTGGCTAATTAAACCCAATTGAAGAGAAGTATTGATATTTATGCTTAACTTGATGAGCTAAAAGGTATGAAGTTAATGAAGAGTCAGAATTCACTAATTTCACCCGATAAGTGGTAATTAATGAATGTTGTAACTTGATTAGTGGTTTTCAGGGAAGATGGATTCCACCAGTCATGGAAAGTAAAATATGAACAGAAAGTAAATGTTTTTATGGAAGGAGTATTATTACTAAGGTTGGTAAGTAAGTCCCTAATACCCCTAACCTATGCTGCCTAATGTAGTATATATATAAGTGTGCCTCTAATAGATTAGTTGGATCCACTGGCTATTGTAGGTTCATACCCTTTGGCAAGGTATGAAGGCCCTCTACATTGGGTTATATTTAGCTCTTATGTGTAATGATTGAGGTATGTCAATTGTAGAAACTCCTACAGAGAAGAAAAATTGTCAAATTTTAAGAGAAGGAAGAAAAAGATAATTTTTAACTAAAACTTTTCCTTTGTTGAAACCAAATGAAGGTAAGCTATTAAATAAAGTTTACTCTTACTCTTGATATTTTAATCTTTTTAACTGTTTCTCTATAAATTATTGAACTACTTGGTTGAGTTAGAGAGGAAGTTGAGTTTATTGTTCATGAAATGCATAGCACTTATCATTTACTACTGCATAGCCTATTTTTATACCTACTCCTATACATAGTGCATTTCTATGTGCTATTTCTACTCTTGCTTTTTGTGTTAACACCTATCCAGATTGTAGGAGCTTTCCGGACACTCAAGTTTGAAACTGTTTACATTCTATAAAAGACTAGAAGAGTGGTAGGTCCTCATTACTCTGAAGGCCCAATTGTTGGAGTTATATTTTTTTATTTTGTTTATCTAGAGTTTGGACTTTAAATTTATTTTTTTTCATTTATTGGATACTAGCTACTAAAAACTCTTGTGGTAGTAGTCCATTATTTTAGCAAGTAGAGGCTTTCATACTGTGATGTATGGTTTTAAGACTTGAGTTTATCTATTCCTTTATTGAGTCTATTTATTGGTTCTTGTGAGGTTCCCATTAAACTTCTGATAATATTGATATTACTTCTACTGATTGATGTGGGTAGAACTTTGTATGGTCCAAGTGGTCGTCCGAGGCTGCTAGGGTAACTTAGTGGCTAAGGCTGCCAGTCCTGCTCGGGGGTTGAGCTTGAAACATGACATATTTGTGAATGTTTTAATACTTTGAATTACAAGTTTATGAAAAATGAGCTTGTTTATGAAGTACCTAGACAGTTTCTATAAGACCGAGTGTGCCCATAGGGGCTATTTCATATATGTTATTTGGTCAGTTGGTAACTTTATATGTATTTAATTGATCAAGATGCGTAATAGTTCAACAATGTTAAATTTGGGGGTAGTATTAGCACCAAGAAGATTTGTGTAAGATAACCCCTATCCTATAACCTATGGTCGCCAATCGTAGGAAGTTCACTTGGTCCAATTCAGCCTATTTGTTTTATCTAGCACATAGTTGATCTACTAGGATAGTTCAGCCAGCGTCCTACATAATGGCAATGTTTACGGAACCTTACCGGCATGGTAAATTTTGAACTTTATATATAAATGCACATAGTATGTTTGTAATAAAACCTCACAATGTAGATTATTTATCGGTTTCTATGAAGAATATTTTTATAAGGTTTTAACTAAGTGTCTGTTTACATTGTTAAAATTGATGAGATTTGATGTATCTTAATGAGTTTTTAATTATACTTTTGAGAAGTGATATTTTAATAAGTCTTACTTATACTCTTGAAAGATAAACTTTTATATTATATACTACCAGTTTGCATAATTTTGAATATTAAGATTGTACTTTAGAGTTAGACTTGCAGTTTTCATGACCAAATGATGATCAGTTTTATTCAATTTATGAGCCCATTCTTATGAAGAGATTTAATGTTCATAATACTTGATGATTTACATACATTCATCCATCCATAATGAAGTGTATAAATATTGTAGTTAAGTAAAAAGTATGTCAACGTGGTGGTAGTGTTCAGCTTATTTAAACATGGTAGTGTTCAGTCAGCTTGTGTCAGCAAAATAAATATTTAAAGCTTACTGATAAATGGTAGTCTTGAATATTATTTCTTATTGGTGTTGAGAGTCATAATAATACTTTTCATGCATTGCATAGCCTATATTATAGTCTATATAGTATTGTTAGCATATTGATATAGCTTATTGATGTTACATTCCTGTATACTAAGTACCATTCATGTACTGACTGCATACTGTTTGATGTATGTTTTACGCCATACAGATCCAGCCAACCATCCGAACGCTCGAGGTTGATTTGATTTGTATTTTTATAAGGAGTGGTGAGTTCTCATTAGTTTGAGGGCTCGAGCTATTGGATGTATTTTTCAATGTTTATTTACTAGAGATGAGACTTAGTGGCATTTTTCATGACTCATAATTTTGGTCATGATGGCCCCTACAAAATCCCATATGCCGGTAAGCCTATCCCACATTCTGAAGCATAATAATACAACAAAACCAAAGAGAGAAGAAGAAATCAAAATTAAATACAAGCCACAAAAAACAACCCAAGATCTGGTATTAGTAGTACATGAATCATCTAAATACAAAATAGGGTACATACTGAGCTATACAAACACAAAGTACAACTTCTCTCTACTACATGACATAGAGCTACGACTAATCTATAAGGGAAATTCATGAGATCACCGTGATCTCCAATAGACTAAAATACCATGAAGTATGGTCCAAGTTCTCAATGATAGCCCGCACTAAGGCCATGATAACAAAAAAGATGTAGAAGTGTAGCATGGTACGACAATAGTAGGTACCTAGCAAGCATCATAGGCCGACTGGGCATGCATAAGATGCACATAATGTAAAAGTGAGTTCTAATCTGATAGGCAATATATAAAAGGAGTCATTGTAATAGAAAAGGGTCTAAGAAGAAGTCAAAATAGTTAATTAAAATAACTAACTCACTATAGGTGATAACCTGAGGAGCTAAACAAGGGTACCAACTAATCACTAAGCTATTTGTAAAGTACGACCATGCACCTGGGATACCAACAGAACCTCGATAATATTTAAGATACATCTATGCAACAGAAATATAGTAGTGTCAATCAGTAAGGCTATCGAATATCGAAAAACCAACCTATCCTAATAAATAAACTAGCTAGGTGCAGTAGGGAAATCGAACCACTAGATAGCCAATAAGGAACAACTACCAACAAAGATACAACCAAAGGTAGAACGACATATACTTGGAACTCCATTTACCAACTAAGTCAACGACACTACTAAAGGAACTAGGAAAAGTAAATTGAATCTATATTAATAAAAAGAAGGATAAAAGGCATCAAAATAAACACAGAGAATAGATTAAAGAAACCTACTGCCATCCCATACTATTAATGGGTACATCCATGCATCCAAGAACCCAAATGACTTCCCTCATAAGCCCGAGTGATAAAACCAAGTAAAATAAGCATGCAATGCAAGTGGGTGTAGAAAAGTAAATATGCCAAAGTTATATCCCCACATAATCCTCCTTCGGTACAAAGACCTGCATGGAAGGACCTATGGAAGACCTCATCTGTATACCTCTCCTCCCTATATACCCCTCATCTAGGCTTACTCTGCCACCTAGATGTCAGGGTCTGTCTGGGGAACAACCTCCCTCATGCTTATCCTCATGACAAAATTGTCATGCCAACCATACCAAAATCTAATATCAGATCATATATAATATCTTAGCCAAAAATCTAATACTTATAGATGAGTAAATCCAACATCATCAGTGAAAACTTTGAAAATAGTGTTTAACCATGTAAAAACATAGCTCCATATTACTCTGCAGTCATGGAAAATATAAGTATATTATAAAAACCATTTTCTTGTTTAAAGTTATTTTTGGTCATATAT
>JBDJHY010153143.1:0-12822 GCA_039654485.1 Withania somnifera
CTAATGGAACCTCTGTTGTAGTAGCTAGAGGAGGCACCTCTGCTGGTGCTCCAACCATCTTTTTAGATGCAGTTAAATGTGTGCGAGGCATCTGTAAAAGAGTGATAAAAGTGAGTGAGAATTTCAAGAAACCTTCAAGGATATATGCACAATACATGACACAGAAGAAAGAGTCAATTTTCCAAAAAGTCACTATAGCCTCCCAAAGATAAGAAATTGGCATCTCCACGCAAATCCATAGGACTTTACTAGACATTGGTTCTGTACACTGATACCGATGGACCTAGTCTCTGATACAAACTTTTCATGACCTGATTTTGCAGATCATGATGGTATCTACTATACTACCAGTAGGAGAACCAAATACCATAGTTCAGAGCTGAAGTAGAGGACTACTATATCAAAGAGGGAGGTATATCGATAGACAAAAGATAAATAAGTGCAAAAGTTTTAAGAATTAACTAAACACCCTAAAATCTAGTATCAGTGTTAAACGAACCACTTAGTACAAAATTAATAAATCTGATGTAGTTCTAATATAATTGTATATCCCAAATGCATGGAGATTTAATAAAAATGCCAAAGCCGAAGAGAAGAAGGTAAAATCTAGACGCCAAGCTCAACCTGAATCTTTGAAGTAAATACGATCCAAATGAAAAGCTATTTGTGTATCACGAATGGGAACCTATACTCTGATATGCATATGTGCAAGTATAGTTTGAGTACAAACTACTAAAGAAACCCATACCCAGTAGGCTTCAATAGCCCACTAAGCACATAATAATAACAAAAGCAGTAAATAACAGAGTATAAGAATAGGGTAGCTGAAACAAATATTACAATACAAAAACTAGAAACTCAATTACAAATCAAGTGTCACATAGAAAAATATTGCTAGCTAATCACGTAACAGGATCTCAGGCAGTGGAAGAAAACATACCCGAAATTTTTGCAATAACATATGTGAAATATAACATAATAAATAAGAATAAAAAAGGATAGAAGTACAACATAGTCAGTATACAGGTAACCTCAAGTGAAAGAATAAATAACTGAATAAGAGTGTAAGGCACAAATCCCACAGAACATGAAGCAGCAAGTAACCAATAAGGACAACTAAGAAGTAATACAAATAATAAAGTAAAGCAATTAAATGTTGACAAGTCCCCATAGGGAAGCATAGAGTACAAAGAAACATTCTCACCCATAGATCCCCTACCCGGTCTATGATCACACTGAAGAAAAAAAATACAGAAAAGTAACATACACATGAACATTATCAGAACTTCACATCCCAATTTCAGAAAGGCAATGTTATCCCACCACATCTTATGCCTCATATTTATGGAGATTTAAAAATGCAATTTTATCCTAATTTTACAAACACAATATTATCCTACTGGTACTGAAGTGATAATATATACCAATCATGTAGAGATTTGGAATATGTTCACTAAGAAGGACTCAAAGACGCTGTTGATTAGATTGATCTTGTTGCTTCAGGAGTTTGATATTATGATTTGCGACCGTAAAGGTTGTGAAAATCAAGTGTTTGATCATCTTTTCAGAGTGGAAAATCATGCGTACATTAAGGAGCAAAGGTAGATTAGAGAAGAATTCTAGGACGAACAGTTGATGAATTTATCGATACAATAGTTACCATCATACGTGGATATATTAAATGTATTGATGAGTGGGGTCTTATCACATGGAGCCATAAGTCATCAAAAAAAGCAACTATTCCATGACTGTAAATTTTATTATTTGGATGAGCCATTCTCGCATAAGCAAGGACTATATCAGCTTATCAGGAAGTGTGAGATGAAGAATATTCTTAATAAATTCCATTCATCTCCTAATGGGGGGAAATTAGACTGGGGAACGCACCACACACAATTTACTTTAGTTAGGTTTTTTTTTTGGCCTTCATTATTTAAATATGTTAATGCATTTGTGAAGAATGGTGCTCAATGTCATAGGAAGGGGTTGATCTCAAAATGTCACGAGATGCCTTTGAACAATATCTTTGAAATTGATATCTTTGATGTATGGGATATTGATTTCATGGGGCCATTTCCCCCATCTCATGGAAATAAGTACATTCTCGTAGTAGTTGATTACATGTCAAAATGGGTGGAAGCAAGTGCACTACCCACAAATGATGTGATAGTGGTACTAAAGTTTGTGAAGAAGAAGATCTTTACAAGATTTGGCACCCTATGGGCTATTATTTGTGGTAGTGGGTCACATTTTAGAAATGCATGGTTTAAAGGGTTGCTGAGAAAATATGGAGTGATGCTCAAGGTAGCCACTGCCTATCACCCCTAGACTAGTAGGCTAGTAGAGGTATCAAATAAGGAGATAAAGCAAATTCTCCAAAAGATGCCCAATGTACATAGGAAGGATTAGGTTAAGAAGCTCTATGATACTCTTTGGGCATATAAAACTCCTATCTATCGATTAGTATATTGAAAAGCATGTCACCTGCTCGTAGAATTGGAGCATCAAGTGTATTAGGCTATCAAGAGGTTAAATTTTTACTTTAGGATAGACACGAAAAATAGAATGTCACAACTACATAAGCTTGAGGAGTTCAGGCTCAACACTTATGAGAATGTCAAACTATATAAGGAGAAAATAAAGAAATGGCATCGTAAGCAATTGACAAAAAGATCCTTTGAGCCTAGATAGCAAGTGTTGCTTTTTTATTCAAGATTGAGGTTGTTTCTAGGGAAATTTTTCTCTAAGTGGATAGAGCCATAAAAAATTATAAGCGTTACAAAGCATGGAGTTGTCAAGCTTAAATATTATAAGTCGAACAAATTTTTTTTGGTTAACAGCCAGAGGGTCAAGCATTATTGGGCCAGTGTTGATCGTGGGATGACATACATCGATATGGTGGATGCATGATATTTAGTGCATCATGACATGACGTTAAATAAGGTACTACTCGGGAGGTAACCCATGATTTTTGTTGAAATTTTAAGTTTGTTTATGAATTTTAGTCATTTTTCTTCTAGTTTTTAGATATATGAAAATATGGGATCTTGAAGGTAAGCTATAGGATGGAAAATAGGATAAAAAATAAAGTATGAATTTGTCACGATGGCTATCACGATTTGATGCACATCGTGATCATCCACTGGAATATCAGAGTTCTATCATAAGTCACATTACGAACTGATGTGTATCATGAGTCAGCTCTTGATATCTGAGTGTTACATCATGATACACATTATGACTTGATTCATATCTACTATGGGTAGCTAGGAGTTTTAAGACGATGCAAATCATGATGTGATATGTATCGTGATGATATCCTGGATAGTTGGAAGTTATATCATGATAGGTATCATGTCATAATGCTTATCATAATGTAAGCTTTGTTGGTAAAACACTCCATCACATTACAATCATCTCGTGATGGAGTATTTATTGTTCTAAAAACCATTTTTACCCACCGGATCAACCCAACTTGATTGGCTTATTTAAATACTAGAACAACCATCATCCCCCTTTGTTTCCTTCAAGTTTTATACCCTTTACTTTCTCTCAAACCAAGTCTTTACCTCTTCTCTCTTCATCCAATTCCATTAATTTTCAAGGTCAAGCATCTCATGTATTTTTTTAACTGTCTTCTCTCCTATTTCTATTGGGTTTTAGTGTTTGAGAGTATGATTTCTTGCTTGCAATGTCCATTGTTAAGTAATAAAACTTGATATTTAATGAACTATTCATGTTGTGCCATGGATGGTGTTAAATAAGCAGTCTTGGTTATATTATGTGTGCAACTCGAGCTGGTGGTATGGAGGAGTTGGTTATGTGAATTATTTTATGATTTTGGGATTAACTTTGTTTGAATAAATTGTTGGATTTTCGAATAGGGTGTACCATGAGGTTTCCATGTCTAATATTTACATAGTTGTAACATACCTTGCATTTGATTGTGATATAATGGGTTTGAGTGATGCATTTTGTCACATTGCAACTTCGCTAATGCACATTGTGAGAGGGAAGTTTAAGTACCTTGAATTTATATAACAAGTATGAATTGTGATTTTCCGTGAAATAGTTGTGGTGACAAGTATTAATTTGTAAGTGTGGGGTGGTTTCCACCATCTCACCATTGCATGTTATACAAAGTGTGTGCTACATAAGAATGTGCGATTGAAAATGGTCGTAATAGGGTTAAAATTGAATGGTGTAACAGAGTGCCATAGACATGTGCAAAGGATGATAGAATAATATAATGAGATGGCATATATCCATAACTTGGAATTGAAATTTAATAGCTAAGGGATGTTTGATGTACCTTATATATTGATTGTCAATTTTTTGGTGCTTAGAACTTACATATGGGGTACTAATCATCACTCAATAATGTTGTTTTATGTTTTTGTCCTGTGGCTATATTAACGAATATTACTCTCTTGATAGTAGAATGCCTCAAAAAGAAAACAGACCAGTCCACTCTTACAAAGTCGTAATGGTAGAGTGAATTTCATCCGTGCAAGCTCCAAAATAGCCCACAGTGCTTCTCTGAGGAGCTACGTCTTGTGGAACCTCCCAAGATGAGGCATTGCCTATTTGATATTACTTCTGTGGTGGACTCAGGAAAAACCTTGTAAAAGAAAAATTTAATCGCTAGGTATCTCCTTGTCGAGAAGATTTATAGGGCAAGTTTAGCTATAGAGTGCCCCTAAATCTTCACCCATGTTAGGCAGTTGGGTATGGATTTCACTTTTGAGGACTAATGTGAATGAAATATCAACCTGGTTAGGGAGTTGTAAATAAATTAAAACTCAAAAGAAATTGACGAAGTCAGAGTACGAGGGAGCACATTCTGGGTGACAGCTTTTTTCGTCAACAACTTACTAAATGGAAATTATGATGCTGACATGGCACCATTCAATGTTTTGAGGAGGCACCCATTGTATTATAATATTTTCCACACTCGGTGTTGTATCAACTCAAAAGAGAGATGGATTTGCAATGTACAAGGGCACCACTCTAGCCTTTTATTTTCACACTTAAACAAAGAAGCCCGCTACTAGTTGAAGATTGTTAGTAATTGCTAATGCTAATAAAATATTTCACCACAATTATCCAGAGCAACGTGTTCCTTGTGTATGACTTGATTATAGGCATGGAAATTTACATCGGTGGAGTAATACGTGCTGCTATGAAAAAAGAAAGGTATAGTAGGAGGTGGTGGTATAGTTTAAGAGGCTTGATGATATGGTTTCTTTGAGGTCAACATGTTGAGAAAGATACAACAGACATTTTCTATCCTCTAATTTATAAAGATGTGGATATTACCAAGAGTAAAGTTGTAGTTGATGGTGTAAGAGGGAAGAAACTGGTGCAGCAAGAGCATAATGCCATGTTTGAGAGTTATTTTTATTTTATGAATAGATCAAAGATGTTGAAGCTGTGGATTGGTGGTAGGCCTAGGATGGAAGATGAGATCAACATTATGCACCTGCAGTATTCAATAAATGATCATTCTCAAACCATGTGTAAGATTGGGCCTCGTTTTATAGATCCCATAGATGATTATGTACCCACCGAGGATGAGTACGCACAGGGTGATTCAGATACAGAAGAAGATAGTGAAGATGATGATGGTGAAAATGTGGGTGATGTTTTTTTCTTGGATGATGAGGAAGAAAGCCTCTAAATATTAACCCAGAGGACCTTGAAGAATGACTAAGGAGTATTTATAGCCTTTGTCTTTTATTTTATTTTGTGCACTGGGTACAGTGCTTGATTTTAAGTGTAGGTGGGGTTATCAATCCTTGGTATGTTGATTGTAGGTGGTATGTTTCTTGTATGACTTATTTTTTAAAAAAAATTCAGACTTTTTATGTCATAAATTTTTATTTTTCTTGTTATGTAAAAATTTATTTTGCTTGTTATTTTAATTTTTATGTTTCCTTTTGTAGTTCCATAGTTTTTCTTGTCAGCTCTTTTCTAAGGACAGTCCCCTTGATCCAAAGTAGAATACTTAATTGGTCTTTTCTGTTTAGTGATAAAATAAGGAAAGTTTCCTGATGATGGATGGATGACGACCGTCTTAAGGAAATTAGTCATATATTGGAATAAAATAGGTTGAGCCCTACAGTGATTGAAAACACTATGTACATTAGGTATTTTTTCAAACTTTGGAAAATCAATAACATTTGAACTAGAATTGAGCATAATGAGCAGCATACCTAGAGAAAGATGCACAAGATCTAACACTTAACAAGTGGAAATGTTTCTTAATAATAGAAGACCATTGAATTTGTGCTTAAGTGAAACTTAACACTTGTGTAACACTAGTCGAACCAATCTGTTAAGTGAGGTAAGGACACTTTCATATTCCATGTTTTGCATCTTAGTCTAGAACTTGCCCTGTATGTTATTAAAACTAAATAAAAAGTATTGCTTTGATTAGAAAATGATATAGGCCTTCATTTATATTTCTTGAAAAAATGTTTAGCCTATTAAGTTATAATATCACTAGTCAGCCCTTCGAGTCTATTACCTATTCTTTGGTAGCTGTAATTCTACAATAATCCATTTTATTAAATCCCTAGTTTTTGCACCTTGCTTCCTTTAGCACTAGGACAGAAACTGTAATTAGATTGTTAATATTAATAAAGGAAAATGGAGAAGAAGTGGTACCAATGAGAGAAATATAGTAGGGAGACCATCTTTGATAGATTGCCTACACAAGAATCTGCACTTAGAAACCAAAGTGATAAGGAAACAACAAAAAAGAGAAAGTGCTCAAAATAAAAATAGAGAAAGGTATTCTTGAGAAAAATGAAATAGTTAGTGAGAAAAAAGATTTGAGAAGGACAAAGAAAAATGAAGTGCAAAATTAATGGGTGTTGAGCTGTAAAAAGTGTAAAGTGCTTAGGGAAGTGTAAGTCACTATGATATAGTTTTCGTACCCGTTCATTAGCCAACAATCAAACCCATTACATTCCTATTTGATTCTAGTAAATCAAGCTTAATTGGTGGAGATGTAACCCTATGATACTTTGTTTATACATGTGAATTATTTGAGTGTGAGAGTTGTGCATAAATGCTAAATGTCCTTAAGCGATATTCAATTCTACGGATTGATGGGTGTGTGAACTTTTCATTATTTTAAGGGGACATTGGAGGAGTCATGGTGTACACAATTGATTCTTTTCATCAACGTTGCAAGTTAGCCTACGAATCCTTATTGTGTTGAGTAATGTAGTAGTGTGTGTTCTTTGCCTAGGGGTATATCTTTTTGCTGTTTTTGTTAATTGTTTAAAGTGCTTAAATTCTAATTAAATTGTTAGAACATAACCGATTATCATGTGAATTCATTCATTGGCCTTTAGGTTGGTTTTGTAATGTATAAATGATTATTTGAGGACTAACAAAGTATAAGTGTGGGGTGGTGATCTTTGGCTTATTTATATGCCTTAGTGCCATTAAAGTAATAATAGATATGTGTGTAGGATTACTAACCCACATGATTAGCCTATTTGAAGTGTATTTTGTGCCTTATGGATTGTATACCAAGAAGAAGTGGAAGCCCGAATGAGTAGGGATTGTAGGAAAACTATGCCTAACACGATAAGGATCACGACGTGTTGACTAGCACATCATGTTTTCTCTTTTCTTGAATTGCTGCTAACTTGCAAGTTAATTTACGGGTAAAAGAGTCATTTTCTAAGGTTACTATATAACCCTTATGGAGGCAATTTTGGGGTGTGTGCGACAATTGGGAGATAAAAGAGCAAGTGGAGAAGATACTCAACAACCTAGGGTTACTTTTTGTTTCTCAATCCTTGTATTTTGTTGTCAAAGATGATATTTTGTGTATTTAGTATGCTTATTAGTGGCTAAATACCCTTGTTCTAGGGTTATGGCTAACACATGGTTGATGATATTGGTTGAACATAAACAATTGATTATTTTTCATACTAATTGTTCATACAATGCGACATTAATCTATTTTAATGATTGGCCACCATTAGAATACACCTGTAGCTCTTAAAGTGCACTAATTTGGGAATTTGACGAGTGGAATAGGAGTGTAAAGACTGAGATGATATTTATTGCACTAAATCGATTGAGGTTTGCATCATCATCAATGTCGAACACCTTATTATTCCTCATAGGTTAAGGTCTAGGTAGTACTGATAATTGGTTTCCTGTTGGCGGCTTGTTTATATGTCGTTATTTAGGGACAAGTAGTGGTACATCATCCTGCTTGGTCATTCTTCTCAGAGTTCTAGTGATCTTTGGAACGAATTTCAAGAATGGTATACCTAAACTTTAGGTATTTGGAATACACTACCTAGCACCCTGTAGTAGAAAAAAAACTAGAAATAATACTAAATGACAAATATTACATTTGAATTTAATTGACAACCGTATTCCTCGGTAACGGAACCAAAATTTGATAATGCTCAAATTACACTTCCAAAAGAAGCATAAATGCTCATTTTTTTTCAAATATAGAACCCAACAAGGTTGGGGTCGATCTCGTATGGAATATGGTTTTAAGTTCAAGCCTTATGATAATATTTAGTCACGTAGTAAATTATTTCTAAAAAAATAAAGGTAAATAAGGGGGTTGTATGATGAAATAGAAACTCTTTGCAATCAAATTCAAATATCGATTAATGTAAGTAGTAATAGATTCCAAGTAACAAGAAAAACCTAGGATTCTGTTCACCAAGGTTTTGAGAAATCTTCAGATTATAAACGCTAATGGTCTTGAGACCTTTCCTAAGTGTAGAGTAATTTATAAGAATAGTGTTATTATCTACATGTTTTTCAACCTTTGTTACTAGATAAATCTCTTTAACACCTTCTCAGGTTGTAAAAGAGTGCAATATTTCTGTCATAATAACTTAATATAATTACCCTAGTTATAGCATTAACCATTAGACGAGGGTTAACGCCCCGAATTTCTTATCATAATCTCAACTCCTATGTTTAACCACAAGGTTATTACTAATTAAACCTAGGCATTTTCTAGTGTTTAAAACAACCAAAAATCAATTAATTATAGAGATTATGTGTCATTATATAAGAGGGAAGAACCCTGTTAGAATTATAACCCTATATTTGCTTCACCCATGGATCCCAGAACCCTAGAGTTGAGGATTTAGCTACTATTTATTGTGATTATACAATAGTAAAAAGAAGAATCAATAGGCATCGTACTGAGAAAATATTCTTTGAACTGATTGTAAATTATAATCAACAAACACAAAACTCTCACAGTTTGGTTTTGACAGAAGAGAGAATAAAGGGTACAAAAACATGAACGATATTATGAAAATTGTGTTATGAAACACTTGTATTATGAAAACTGACAATAAAATAATCTATGCACATATTTATAGTGCATATGTAAAAGTTTAATATTTAAAACTTGGAACTAATTTTTGTTCAACTTTGAGAGACTCATCAGATGAATCATCTTTCCACTGACATACCGATCTGCAGGACTCTATTTTTACTTCCTCCAATACAAAAAGATCTAATGAAACTAAGATCTTACACAACTCTATGATGACCCAAAATTTGGATCATGATGGCGCCAACAACCAATATCACAGTTCACAACCAATAATAATAATTAAAAGGAAGAAAATAAACCACAACAAAATACATCTATATACAACCTTGCCTAAAACTTGGTATCACAAAAAATATGGAGATATAATCAAAGCATCCAAAAAGGTATACAAATATACAAGCTACTAATATAGTACAAACTAAATAGAGCCTTCTATGGATAAAGAAAGATACAACAGCTGGAATACATGATTATCTAAACACCAAAAGCTCACTGTAATTTCCAATATGATAGAAACCTACTCAGCACGATCTCGAAATCATTGATGGCACATACAGGTACATGCACTACAAAAACAATGCAGAAGTGACATATGAGTACCATAAGAACAGGTACCCAGTAACCAACATAGGCCAATTGTGCTAAAGTAAAGTACGGGGAAAAAAATAGAAAAGAAAGTATAAAAGGATAATAAGAGAGTGAAAGAAGCTATAAAGTCTACTACTTGACCAGATCTAAGAATATGTAAGAGTAACCCTCTAGGTATAGTAAGAAAAGTACAATAATTAAGCACATAGGTCTAAGTACTTCTATTCACAGCATAACTATCCACAAAATAATCTCGAGAACCGAATATGGAAAGTGTACATGGGCTCTAGCTTAGCATAACCCTAGTCTAGATAGGTAAATATAGTTATAGTAAAAAATAACGAAAGCTAAGTAAAGAGTAGATAAATAACCCAAAAGTCCCCTTATAAGACCATTTGGTACAAGTATAAAAAAAATAAATAAAACCTACCTGATGCCCCATTCCTCTTGTAGTACAACAAGATCAACCAAGGACCTAGTGTGACCTCCCTCGTAGGCTTGAAGGGTATAAACAATGAATGGAGATGAATGCAAGGGGAAAAAGTACAGAAGGACAATGTTGGATCTCAGCCTAACTATGGAGGTCCCCACCTCCAAATAATAGATATCAGTCCATCATGGGAAGTCCAACCTCCAGATAACATCTCTCAGTGTACTTAGGAGCTCCCACCTCTAAACAACAGCTCTCAGCTAAGCATAGGAGGTCCCACCTTTGACGCAATATCTCACAGTTTTGATAGCTCTAGAACATGAAATTTTATCTAGTTGGAGTATTAGTTCAAGTCCCGATATTTTTAGTTTGATTATGAGTTTCTTTGTAGAAATTTAGTTCAACCGAAGTGTATTTTTGATCTTAGGATGTCTTTTGGATATCAGAGTGACATACTAGAATTGTGGAACTTCCATTAACTCCAAATGTCAAATTTGGGATGGTATGGTTATTGGTATGCTTATCGGGGTGACTGGGCCTAGTTTAGAGGGTCATGTGAGTTGTTAGCTTTTTGCTCCCTTTGATTAAAGTTGGGGTAGGGGTAATTTTTTGTGTATACAACCTCCATTGGTCATCTTGCTGATTTTTCTAAGTCAAAATATAATTTTCATGTAAGTTACATATTTCGTATACTGTGGTTGGACTTTATTTCTATTCCGAGCCCTTATTTGAATTTCTACCTATTGCAGAAATATTTGTTCAGAATCATTGCAATAAATATGGGTTTATTAATTTAGAGTCTATAGATCTCCAGGCAGACGATCATGCTATTTTGTATTTATTTTAGTCTTTTCCTTTTAGCACTAATGGATTTGTTAGGGGTCTATCGCGCTAATTCTCTAATTTTCTTATTTTTCATGATTGTGCTATCATATTAATTTGGGGTTTTTAATTTTAGCACTGATAGCATTGGCTAGGAGCAATGGAGCTAAATTGTGCCTAGTGATATATATTCCAGATTCCTTGGTTTTCAGCCGTATTCATACATTTGTCCATTCTAATTCCTTTTTCTTAGCTAATATCCTTGCTCCCTAAGTTGTGGAAATTTTTGGTGAGAGGCAGGAAAGCGTCCCTCATGCAAATTCTTTATTCTAGGTTACTTTCTTCTCCTTTTCCTTCCTTAAGGATTAGATTTTTTGAAGCATTAATAGTGGTTCTCTCTCCTTCTATTGTTCATGATCTTAGCTTGGTGTTTGTTGATTGATCTTGGAGTGGTGTTTATGAGTGTGTTCCGACATTTTTAGGTACGTTTTGTTTGTGAATTCTATGTCTTAAATTCTTGAAGTATTTTTTGCCTTACATAATTTTTCATGGACGTTTGTAGATCCATATAGGGTTTAAATAAGATCATGTTTGAACCAATATTTCCTTAAAATAAGGCCTACCTCTCGGTATTTTTAGCTTTATTTTTTGGGCTATAGGACCCACGAGGCTTTTTAATGCCCAATTTCCAACCTAAGTTGCACTTGAAAATATAGGTATCATTCTTCACATCTTATCCCATAGAATGTTTTTTTTTGTAGTAGTTTGGGGAATTTCTGGTATTATTGCGGTTTGGGGTTTTCTACACATATTATGTGGATGTTCGTCAGTGTCTTGGTAGAGTAGTCTTACTATTCTTTTATACTGGATTTATAAGGTCTTTTTTGTGGTGTTGGCTAGTTAGTTGGGGTGGTTTGTGGTTAGGTTTCACTTTTTATTGATAGTTTCATGTTTTTACCTATTTTGGGTCCCTTGAAGGGACGTATTAGTTCTTGGGTTGTATATTGATATCCCAAACTTTCTGAGAGTGGCCTTGGAATTTTAGACTATTTTGGGTTATATCATGACCTTGAGTGATTTATGTGCTTATCTTGTTCTTTGGCTGACCTTAAATGACATTGAGAGCTTTCTGTATGTGTTGTGTTATTCCGAGGGCATGCATTATGGTTAAAGGATGGGACCCAGTATTAATTTTAGATGGTTGTAACCTAAGGGTACTGAAAATGATATTTTTTTTCTAAACTAAATATAAATGGAAAGAGTTTCTATACCTAACTTCATTGACCCCATGTTGTATGGAGTTATTTTTATAAGTAAGACTAGAATCACTATGGCTAAGATATGGAGGTGAAACCTTATTTGTTAAGATGAGAGCTAATATTTTTAGGTCGTACCTCCTTGGTTATGTTTTGAGCTATTATACAGAGCTGGTACCTCCTGTATTAACTTGAGAGTTGTGATATAGAGGAAGGACCTCCCGTGCTGAGTCAAGAGTTCTGATATAGGGGTGGGACTTCCATAACGTGTCTGAAAGTCATTGTAGTTTTATTAGCTCTACCCTTTTTGCATTCATTCATATTTATTTTTCATACTCTTCATGCTTATGGGGGAAGTCACAATGGGTTTTTTGATATATTTG
>JBDJHY010153152.1:0-12822 GCA_039654485.1 Withania somnifera
TCAGTAGCACCACCACAGCGTAGTAAGATGGGTCCTTAAAGAAGGTTAGAAATATATGTTGGGTTTAACTCATCCTCCATAATTCGCTACCTTGAACCATTGACGGGAGACTTGTTCACTACTTGATTTGCAAATTGCCGGTTTGATGAAATAAATTTCTCACAATTAAGGGGAGAGAAAAGAAAACCTATCAAAAGAAAAATTGTGTGGAGAATTTTATCACTATCTCATTTGATCCACGTGCTCTAATATATGAGTAGGAGGTCAGAAGATCATCTATTTACAAAGAATAAAAAATCAAATACCAGATGCATTTACTAATTTGAAAAAAATAACAGAGTCACAAGTCCCTGCAGCGAATGTGCCTAGTTGAATTAATATTTTATAAAGACCATCTACCAGTTTCATAGCTTCTGAATTCCAGAAACTCCTGAAGCGTGGTAGGCCATTGGTTCAGAGGATAAAATTTCTAGAAAAAGAAGCGCGAAAAATGATTAAAGTGACACCGAGAAAGAATCTTCTGAAGAGGTTCGAGACCTGATTAATTCTAATATTCCTACAAAAATCAGTAAACCAAAGACTCAAATAAATGAAGAGCTTTCTACAAATTCTACCGGTAATGGGATAAATTTAAATCGATCGAAAATAATGGTGGATAATATTTTTGTATATAATGTTGCACTTAATATTATGAACGACAATGAGGATATTGAACCTAAATCTATCGAGGAATATCGATGAAGTTGTGATTGTCCAAAATAGTAAGAGGCAATTCAGTCAGAATTAAATTCACTTGCTAAACATGAGGTTTTTGGACCTGTAGTCAAAACCCCCCGATGGTGTAAAACTAGTTGGCTATAAATGGATTTTTGTACAAAAATAAATTAAGAGAAATGTGATTGTAAGATACAAGGCTCTCCTTGTTGCACAAGGATTCTCTCAAAGACTTGATGTCGATTATGAAGAAATATATTCACTGGTTATGGATGCAATAATGTTTCGATAGCTTATCAATTTAGTTGTAAAAGAGAATCTTGAGATACATCTCATGGATGTAGTTACAACATACCTTTATGGTCCACTTGATAATGACATTTCTATGAGAATACCTGAAGGTTTTAAATTTCATGAAGCACGTTGTTTAAAATCCCGGGGTATGTTCTCAATCAGATTACAAAGATCATTGTATGGTCTAAAATAATCAGGTCGTATGTGGTATAATCGCCTCAGTGGGTAATTGATAACTGAAGGTTATATAAATTTTGTCATTTGTCCTTATATTTTATTAAGAAAACAACATCAAACTTTGTTATACTAGCGGTTTATGTCGATGACATAAATCTCATTGGAACTCCAGAAGAGGTTCAAAAGGCGATTGAATAGTTAAAAAAGAGTTTGAGATGAAGGATCTCGAAGAGACGAAACTTTTTTTTGGTCTGTAAATTAAACATTTAGCAGACGGTATCTTCATCCATCAATTTACCTACACTGAGAAAATCTTGAAACGATTTTACATGGACAAAGCACATTCCTTAAGTACTCCAATGGTTGTTCGATCACTTGAAGTGATTAAATATTTATTTTGACCTCGAGAATAAAACAAGGAACCTCTTGGTCCTGAAGTACCATATCTCAGTGCAATTGGTGTACTTATGTACCTTGCTAATGCAACGAGACCTGATATAGAATTTTTTGTTAATTTTCTAGCAAGGTATAGTTCTTCTTCTACGTGAAGAAACTGAAACAGAGTCAAACATATATTGTGGTACCTTAAGGGGACTATTGATATGGACCTATTTTACTCTAACGGATACTGTGCAGATCTTGTTGATCATGCAGATGCAGGTTATTTATCAGATCCACATAAAGCTCGATCCCAGACAGGCTATGTATTTACATTTGAAGGAACTACCATATCATGACGATCTACAAAGTATTCTATCGCTGCTACTTTTTTAAATCATATTGAAATAATTACAATTCATGAAGCAAGTAGAGAATATGTGTGGTTGAGATCGATGATACATCCCATCAAGGAAAGATGCAGCCTAAAGGATGATATCAAGGCATCCATAGTCCTATATGAAGACCATGTTGCATGCATAACCCAATTAAAAGGAGGCTTCATGAAAAGAGACCAAACGAAGCACATATTACCAAAGTTATTCTTCATAGATGATCTTCAGAATAAGGGCGATATTGATGTGCAGAAAGTCTGTTCAAGCGATAATCTAGCAGATTTGTTCACCAAGTTTCTACCAACTTCAACTCTTGAGAAGATAGTGCATAGGATTGGAATACGAAGACTTAATCGCTTGAATCATGGTCTTCATCAGGGGGAGTAAAGATATGCGTTGTACTCTTTTTTTCTTAACTAAGGTTTTATCCCACTGAATTTTCCTGATAAGGTTTTTAATGAAGCAGCAAGCAATGCGTATTGTGGATAACAATATATAGATTTCCTTTCACATAAATATCCAACGGGGAGTGTTGTAGTCATAAATATTGTCATGTGGCATTATGAAGTGTTGTAGTCATGGATGTCATGTGACACTATCATGATATAAACTTATTGGTGTTTGATTTACATATTGCAAAGTGATTCATGATGGCCAAAAATGATGACTCATGTCATCTATATTTGCCTATATATATAAGTGTAAAAAAGAAAAATGTGGTGGACTTTTCATATATATCAATTTTCCACTTCTCATTTTAGCAAGATTTACGTTCCCTTTTAAATTTTAATTTCTTATTTTATTATTTAACAAAAAGATAAATTTTAAATATTGTTACTTGTAATATAATTAAACATGATTTTCATAAATCTTATAATAATTTTTTTATTAGAATGAGTTTATAATTTTACTTTTCCTATGAAGTTCATATTGAAGAAACTTTCACATATTATTCAATTCTTTTAGTTCTTAGGACAGTCCTAATAAGTTTTTGAATTTAAATAAAAATAATTTTTTTTAAAATTAAATAGAAGATAGAATTATATTTAATAGAAATGAAAGTGTTTAACTTGAATATTAAATTATAACAATTTATAACATATTAGATTATATTGCAGTCTTCGTATGTATAAGAATTCAAAAACGTTAAAATACAGTTCTGATTATACAGTTGATATTCATATATAATTTCAATAATGCATATAAAAATTCAAATACTCCAAAATATAATTTCAATTATACAGTTGTTATTCATATACAATTTCAACAATAAATATACAAAATTAAAAACGTCAAAATATAATTTAAATTATATAATTAATATTTATATGCAATTTCAATAGCTTTATAAAAGTTCAAAATATAAATATAAAAAAAAAGGAAATTCAAATAAAGCCTTGATGTTGAAGCTTTACTATTTCATCTCAAATCATAATTCGAACAATAATGGCTAAAATAAATAAGTTTTATTTGAAAGAAAATCAGACAACAAGCCTTGCGACATTCAAACCCCAACTATGTGAGTTAGAACAAATCTTCAAGCTGATAGGAGATTATACAAATTCGATCTCCGATCTCATATCCCATCACAGTAAATTGGATCTCCAAATTACAACGCTTTGCCGGAGGAAATCAAGTCACTGCTCCTTAATCTTCTCGGCTTACCGTCAGTTGCATTTCATTTCACATCAGCTCCGCCGATGCTTATTTTGGTTTTATTTCTATGTCAATGTTATTTACTGGTTTCTTTTCTCTCTCATCTTATTCATGCAACCGTACCAGTTTCCTAACGCCTCTTTTACATATCTAATGGGATTGATTCATGTAAATAACATAAACAGATACCTATTTCCTGACCTCAAGCTTGCTTTCTAAGTAATCCAATTTCTCTAGATAAAAACAAGTCTTTGAAACTGCAGCGCTAGGAAGAGAAGAAAGGAGGATTCGCCCGAAAACAAAGAAAGAAATCCTTGTGATATTTATTGGAAATATTATATATTGCTATGTGGCCAAATTTTAGAAGTCTATGGGCATGTCCATGTGGCTAAAAATAAAGCTTAGTGACTAAGCCTTATGTTTAGCCACATGACAACATAGTTGGTGACTAATGGCTTATAATGTCATGTTTCACCAACCATGGTGGCTATAAATAGGAAAGGTTGGCTGTTTTTTTAAGTTTAATTTTTCTTTCAATTTTGAGAGAATTCTCCTTTTAGAAAGTTTTCAAAAATAGTATATAGAAACTTTCCACTTTTAGAAATTTTGTTTTGTATCATATTTTATTTTATAACATTATTGTTGTTATTTGGGTGGTACCAAATGTTTATTATGAATTATAGGACATCAAATATATGCCATGATGAAGACAAGATCAAGAGACATTTCGTCCATGCGTAGAAGACAGTTATTTTCACGAGATCCATACATGCAAACTACATGCCCCTCAATAACAGGCTCTTATTATAGTGGTATTTTATTATAATAATTTTATTTTATTTTAAAATTATTTTTATATTATATTTTACTCTTTTATAATAGGTACTATCTATAACGACGAACATTTATTATACTGGTAAACTTTTTTATAAGGTTACTTTTTTATAACATCATACTTAAATATTATGTAATATTAATATTTTATAGAAAATATATTATGCACTATAAAAATAATACAAAAAAAAATATTTGTTATGTTTTGAATTTTTTTCTTGAATACTTTAGGAAACCTATACCTATTGGTTTAGGAAATCCATTGCCCTATTAAATTTGGAAAAGGAAAATGTTGGATAACTTTTTTTCTTATAGGTACGGGACTATAGAGATCTACATATAAGAGCTGTGGTTGGGGAACAAGGGACAACAGATGCAGAAGCACTATAGTAAAAAGAATTGTTAGCGGCAATAAATATGTACTTTAATAAAGGAGGCTAAAGTTTAACAACATTAGCTAATTGTCATTAAATCCAGTATTGCTATAACCTTTAGTGGTATTTATCAAAAAGTACTAAAGTGTAATTGTCACTAATAAATAACCCTAAAAATATTATTTAGTGGCAATTAATCTATTACCACTAATGAATTGCCGCTAAAGATCCATTTTGGTGTAGTAAAGATGAATACGAAAGTGATGATGAAGAGGCTCAACCTACTACTACTTGGTGTGAGTTAGAAGTGTTAATTGTTATGCTCTTAAATAGCCTTCAAGTGAAAGTGATTGGATATATTTTTGCTGAAAATTTGGATAAAAAACTTTATAAATTCAAGGGATATATTTTCACTAAGATATTAGAATTTTGAAATAGCCTACGACTAAATTTTTTTACATCAAACTTGAAATATTTAAATATTTAAACTTTTCATTAATTTTAAATGCATATATTTCTTATATTTTAATTCTTTTTCGTTATGATATAACTGTTTATTAATTTTTTTAGTAATATGTTAGTCCTTTTAATAATAAAATATAAAAATCAATTGAGATTTTAAATTTAACAAGTATTTTATTTTCAACATAAAAAGTACAAAAAAATAATGTATCAGTAGGTTGAAGTTTGTTCTTGTTAGTAGGTAGACTTGCATTGTTTTGGTGTCTTCCGTGCTAAAAGAAGTATTGCTTCAATTATAGAGTCTTATTTGTGGAGGTTTGTGTGATGTGTGTTGATCAATTGTAGTACTGTAGTAGTAGTACTGCTTCTATTATTATTTATTACCCATTGTTTATTATTTTTATATCTTGTCTTTTTCTAGATTTTGTTTTGTCTTGAGTTGAAGATCTATCGAAAATAGCATCTCTACCTCACTATGAGTTAGTGGTAAGGACTGCATACATCTAACCTCCCCAGACCTGATACGGATACGGATAAAAAAAACACAAAATAAGGTTAGATAAATAAGAAATGTAAAGATAGATAGTGAGAAACAAAGGTAAGAAACCAATAAAATTGAGGGGTGTATCAAACCCCAAAACCATATTGATTCATCTCAATCCTTGCACTACAGTCTTACGAAAACTCCAAGAAAATCAAATTCCTCAAAACCCTCGTTTCTCACAAGGTTCAATCTTACTAAAATCTTACAATCTCTACCAAAGAGATACACCTAACAAGAGCAATTCATCTCCAAATAATCTACCTTAAAAAAATTAAAATAACACCTATTTATACATAGCAGGAAAAGAGGAACACTATCTATTACAAAATTACCCATTGAAAAGTAAGGACCTTGTTTGACATCTTCAATTCATGAACTTGGGAAATTCATGTCTTAGCCTTCATTACATGCTACTCCCCTTTTCTTTATTCCATAAATTCCCTCTCAATGCAATCTCTCAAAGTTTGTGGGCTTTTACATGTGGATATTTGATGATCTTTAAGGATTCTATCTTCTCAAACAAGTAGTGCACAACTTGGGAACTTTCACTATGAGCTCCTTGAGGAACTCTAAGCATATCGAACATGCTACATTAGATTATGCCTACTTGGTTAGACTTTCAAGCCTTGATTTATATCATCATCTCCTTCTTTAAAAGGATTCATCCTAGAACATTAACCTAGAAAAACCGTAGGAAAAGACAAACGACAACATTTCCTTATTGAAGTAGGGTTAGGGTTAGTAATAACAATTCTATCACCACACAATGATTGTGCACACTTAACATATAATCAAGTATCAAAATGAAGAGCAAGACGTCAGAAGACCTACCAAACATGGTATACTCAGCTACGTAAAACCTTGACAAGAGGTAAGACAAGGGAGCCATTGAATTTGAGCAACACACATGCAATTCACCAATGTGTCTATCTTTTAACAAACAAAAATTCCTTTTTAATTCAAGTAGCAAAAGATAGCCCACATGGGTAAGTGACATGTCATCAACAAGGTCAACCCAATTCAAGACTTCACCTAACACATTGGCTATCCTCAAGAGTGGGATCACTCCCAATCCATCACCATGGTAAAATACAAATGTATTCCCCACCCAAGTTGGCATGCAAGTCATATTAAATTAAGTAATAACATTAGAGAAAAAGTGCTACTACTATGCACTTTACAAAGCAAGCCAACAAATTCATTCACACTAAGCTTGTCATGGATTTCAAGATCCATACCATCAAGGCAATGGTAAAATACCGGGGTCAAATAGGAAAGAACTATAAACTATGGAGTCAAAGAAGCACCAATTTTCCCGATTGTCGCTCCTACTTACATATGATTCAATCTCACATACATGAGTATCATCAGATATAAATAGGTAATAAAGAAAGGTGTTTCACAAAATCAATTCATCTTCTATATCCTCGAATGTAAGATCACCATTGGCTTCAATATGATCAAACAAACCATCAAGATAAGGATTACACAAAAAAATAGAAAGCATACGCCTCTCTTTAATTACAAACAAATAGTAAAAAAGGTTCACTCAAGACAACTTCATCCAAGGTTCCTTCAATGGAAAAATCATCAAGGATTTGGACACACACGAAGGAAGAACTAACAATTGAAGAGAAAATATCACCTTCCCTTTTGACATGATCATTTTTTATAAGTGTACTTTTATCTTTTATGAAGAGATTTCTGACTTTGGGAGGGATGTCTTCACACCATAATGGGTTCTCATAGATATGGTAGAATGTTGCACACTACTAGGTATCTACAAGGAGTGATTTTATTATCAAATTTAAATAATATATTTTATATAAAGAAGGAACTATCAATCAAAGAAGGATATTTCAAGCACGTAAGTTCCCTGCAAAGACAAATGTCATTCTTTGAATGATTTTCAAGAAAATGATCTCGATGAGCAAGAAAAAGAATAAGAATCTCAACACATAATAAGCTCAAAGAGTCACTCCTAATCACATGATCAACTCTATTAATAATTTCACTAATTTAAGGCTCATTAAGAACATCACAATTATCCTCAGTTAGTGGACTACAACACAAACCAAGTTGATCAACACCATTACCAAAAAATAATGCACTACCATTGAGAGTACATGTGTCAACACTAGGTGAACATGGATTGACCTTACTAAAAAAATCAACTCGTTCATCAATAGGATCAACTAGTATATCAACATCCTCAATAAGGATAGTACCGTATTATGGAAAAGGGTCACATGACAATATACTACCAATTAGAGTATATGTGTCAACACTAGGTAGACTTGAATTTTTCTTTCTAGAAGAATCAATTCGGTCATCTAATGGATCAACTAGTGTTTCAGCATTTTAAAAGTGTACAATGTCAACAAAAGGCAAAGAATCATTAGGCTCACGCAAGAATAATCTATTACCATACTCAAACTAGAATCATGCTCATTTACATTATTTGAAGTATTGGGATTATCTATTGTACGTTTAGGATCATAAAAATATTCTTCTTTACCTTGGGTTAGAACCTCATTCAAAGGGGTAAATATCCTCACTTCTCAAGATTTTTATTCAAGGAACATAGTGCATTCACCACATCTTCCAGAGTATACTCATTGTTTGAAGCCTTGAAAACTTGTATTTCATTTTTAGTCTTGTGTGTACCTACACAAGAGTCCTTACTAAGAGAAGGAAAACAATAAGAAAGGTTATATTGGGTTTGTGGAAACCCCCTTACATCACTTCTCATAATCTTTCCTTTTTCCTCTTTTAGATTGCCATTTTGAACTCCCTTATCCTCTTAATATTTTCTCTCTCAAATTTCATGTTGGGAGTAGCAAAAAATTCATTCCCCCATTGGTCTAACAAATGCTTGGACTAATCATTTTCCTTTGAGACCCCAAGACTAGTAAATCAATTTTATCCTAAGAACAAGTGGCAAAAATCCATGTAAGTTATATATGTCACACCTTTTCATAATATACACTGCGACAAAATAAAACCTTCACACATTTATTAACCTTGTTCTTATCCAAGAAAAATGACTAATGCTTGATGACTAAAGATAAGCTTAATATTCTACAGTAGATGGGGTGAGATAGTTTGCATAACAAAATTGTTAAGGACAAGATCAAATCCCATAACTCCATAAATTTCATCTTTAATCTTGTGAACTTGTCTTCTTGGGTTTACACTATAGAGCTTTTTGTATCCTTACGGAACAAACTTGGATCTGATATGCCCTTTTCATTTTTTCCTATTTTAGAGTGTAGGAGAAACCTTGAGTAAGAGATCTCTGTAACTGTTCCCACTATGTCAATGCATACACTAAGAGATATTTAAAGACATTTATAGTTTTATACTTCTCCATTATATTATGCTCTTAAGAAGTCCAACCACATTTCCATTCCTAATCAAGCTAGGCTTTGGGATCATGATTTCTAAAAATATAGCAAGAGTGACCTTTGTGGAACCAACATTAAAATCATAGCTCTCACAACACTTTGGTTCCTATTCTATGACATATATGAATTGATATAAGAAGTATACGATATGGATTTCAAAGATATCAGGGATGAACATAACCTTCTTCCCAATTGACAACTTCTACTTGAGGTAGCACAACCACTAATATCTCTTGAACTAGAATAAGAATACCCTCTAGACTAGGTATATGAATCTTCACAAACCCTAGGAGAACTCTCATTATAGATCTTGTCTTTTGGAGTGAGGAACGGACCATATTCGCACTACTATTCTTAGAGCGAAAAATATAAAACAAGACTCCATACCCTTCATTCTCATCATAAGAGCAATGATTATTATTTTAGTAATGACGATTATGGTTATTTTTATATTTTCATGTATCTTAGAGCTTCCCTATAGCGTTCCTAAGTCATTTATGACTTAGCAGGACTTGTGGTTCAATTTTATTTGGAAGTTATGTTTGTTTTTCTATTTTAGAGCCTTAACTATTCAAATTGTTGACTTCGTACAGTAATATGTGAAAACAAATACAAAATTAAAATTTGACAGTTTTATTAGCTTTCAAACATGAATTTTGGTGTAGATGAACTCCTGGTTTGGGTTTGGGGTCCTTGGTTTTGGTTTTGTCTTGATTTGCATATTTTATGTGTTTTGAAGTTTACCGGTGTATCTTGAGTGGTATTTTCATGATAGGAGTCTCAGATTCAAAAATTCAACTATGGCATTATCTTTAGAATGTCTATTTTGGGTTAGGTGAGTTATTTTTTTAAGGTTCAGACCAACGGGCTCATTTTAAGTTCTAAGTTGCAAAGTTGGTTATTTTGGCATAGAGTTGAGTTTGGTCAATATTTGTATAAAAGAACCTCAGATTGGAATTTCGTTTATTTCGCTGAATCCAAAATGTCATTTCCATACAAGTAGCATTTTTGGTTAGTATTCATTGATTTTCGGACGTATTTCGAGTATTATTTTGAAGTTTAATCTTTGACTGGTATTTTAGGTTTAGTTGTTGCTGGTGCACAACTCAGATGTTCTTCACTATCACGTCCCTCCTTAAAAAATCACAATTTATAGTTTTGTTGGCCTTCGCGATCACACGTGTTATTCATGTGATAACATCTCTGTCCTCTTAACCTTCACAATCGCGACATAATATGCACACAATTGTGTAGAGTCCTTTTTCTTAGCTCCAAAATCACGAGCCTAAGCCACACGATCGCATAGAGCAACGTGCTTCGAGGTATAAATACCTTGAATATTATGAATTTTAGTATTGTTCTTCATTTTTGTACTTTCAAATACTCAAAGACCTCCAATAAAATCCTTTGGTATTTTCATGAGATAGTGGGTGACATTGAGAATAATATTTCATCGATTATTCTGCAATTATCAGTAAGTTTCTACTTTAATTTCACCAAATTTCATTCAAAAATTCCCAATTTATAAAAGTTGGTTATGCACTTTATTGAATCAATTTTTATCTCGTTTATTTCTTGTATTAGCTATAAATTTTGCGTATGAGTTCCCTACTATATGGTACATATTTTGGTATATTTATTTGGATTTTTGGGTTAACGGGGCCCGTAGGCCCGTTTTGACTCAATTTTGACCTCGACTATAGTTAAAACTTTATGGGTATCATTTATTTGTATTAACTTGTAGATTATTATTTTACTAGTTTTATTATTGTTCAGGTCTGTTTGTGTATCTTTCGATACATAAGAGCTGTTCGAACTACTTTCTATCTATATTTACTAACTTATCTTTAGACGTCAGGAAGGATCTAGTTTACCGATCTTAAATTTGTATTATATGGGAATAATTATAGTAATTAGTCATTCTTGGGTTGGGATTTTTAGGTTTTAAACCTTTTACCCTATCCGCTTTTTTAATCCGCTTCTTAGTTATGCATCTGTGTTACATTTATGATTATACTTACCTTGTGACCCTAAATGGTCTTGATTTACTATGGAACATAAATAGTGGAATTATTAGAAATGTCCGTGAGTCCCGAAAATTGACTAGATGGTTCTATCATCCGTGCCTGTGCAGGTCCGGAAGGACTTATTTGAGATACTGTTGTCATTGAGCATATCAGCATCATGATACTGGTTTGATGCATTATTTTTTACTATTTTATTGCCAAGAGCCGACGTCAATGATTTTGAAACCTTGTAGGTCTTTTTGGTCCCGTTGTTAGTAATATGAGACTAAAATGAGTACAAAATAATAGTTTACCAGTTTTCAATCATATATGGAATAATGAAGTGTAATCACCATTTTGAGGCATTACTAGACTTGGTTACGACCAAGAGCTAGATAGTGATATTTATGGATTTTAGATCCAGTTGCAGTTGGACATGGTTTTTGATACTTGATTCTGAAATATACCCATTGGAGATCCAAGTGTAGTTTATTTTACAAGTAATGCAGTTATGACCTCCATGGAACTTATCGATCCGATCTTATGGGTGATCGAATACGGGGTATATTGAGAAGTAGAGGTACACGAGTAGCGACCTTCCATGGGTCCACTTTCCGGGCTTGCAAGTTTGGAGGGAGAGCATACGAGTTTGCTTTATTGGTATCATATAATATCATTATGCATATTATATCCTTGAATATTGTTTGCTGGTTGTACTCTTCGGTAATATGGGATGCTATAGGGTTTGCATTCACTTGTTTGTATCTTTAGTTGTATAGGAAGCCATTGGAATTTCTTTACTTATTATTGCATCAATTTAGTATTTATCTAAATGTATATATATCTGTTGGGTTCTCTTTCATGCTTCCGTTATTACCTTACTTGTTGTACTTATTACTTCTTCCCATCCTTGTTATTGAGGTTATGGGTATACTTCCATTCCTTTCATTTATTCACATCTTATTAGTTGAGCATGGATTCAGGTACGTTCTCTCCCTTGTTTGCCTAGATCATCTTTTTGGTTATCTAGGATATTTACCCGTTTTCATCCTTTTAGCTAGTTTCTCTAGATAATCTACTTATTTGATTTTTGTGACCTAATTTTTTATTTGTCTATTTACTATTTTTATTCCTTGTATGAACCCAGTCAGCCAATGGTGCCTACTGGGTACGCATCACTTTGACACTCATACTATATTTTTGTATTCCTAGGTGCAGATCTGAGTACGAGTCCTCCCCGATGATTCCAGATTATGATGATTATCTTAAATTGAGGTAGATGATGGGTTACGACATTCGAAGCTTGCTTTTACATCTCTTATCTATTCCATTCAATCATTTTTACACTCTCAATACAGATGTATTTTCTACTGTGGATTATTTATTTCTTTGATAGTTTATGATAGAGGTTCATGCACTAGATATTGGTTTTGGGATTTATATTATATTAGACTTCTATTTATCTCTGTCCCTTATTTTTTGCTCCAAACCAAAGCTGCCCTCCATCTCGCATATAGAAATCGGTTGAAAACAGATGTCTTGAGCAATCGGAGAAGCACTTTGATAAACAGATTTGATCTT
>JBDJHY010153172.1:0-21113 GCA_039654485.1 Withania somnifera
TATCGTTGTGGTGGCTAGCATAGTAGGGGCGGTGGTCGTGGTCATGGTGTCATAGTGGTGATCGCCAATTAAATGTTGTTCCTGCTAGACCTGAGGTTGTGGCCTCGGATGCTGTTATTACATGAACTATTTCTATGTGTTCTATACCCGCGTCAGCCCTTTTTGATCCTGGATCTACTTTTTCTTATGTGCCATCCTACTTTACGCCGATTTTGGGTGCTTTGTGATGTGTTATGTGTAACCATGTGTGCTGCTACCCATGTAGGGGATTCTTTAGTAGTGGATTAGGTGATCTAGTCGTGTATGATTTCTGTTAGTAGACTAGATACTTGGGCTGACTTGATACTTTTAGACATAGTTGAATTTGATGTCATTTTGGGCATGGATCGGTTGTCCCCTCACCGTACGGTTTTGGATAGTTATGCCAAGATCAATAACTTAGCTGTGCCTGGTTCATCTCCTATTGTGTGGCAGGGCTCTAGTAGCCACGTACTGACAAGGTTTATTTCTTGCCTTCATGCTAGAAGGTTAGTAGGGAGAGGGTGTTCGACATATTTAGCATATGTTGTGATATTCAGGCTAGCATTCCTACTCTTGAGTCTGTCCCTGTTGTTTTTTATTTTCTCGATATATTTCGATCGACCTACCAGGCCTACCACCAGACAGAGTTATTGACTTTGCTATTTATTTAGATCCAGGCACTAAGCCTATTTTTATTTCTCCATGGCTCCTTTAGAGTTAAGAGAGCTAAAGGTTCATCTCTAAGATTTATTTGATAAGGGTTTTGTTCATTTCTGCATGTCACCTTGGGATGCGCCAGTTCTTTTTATGAAGAAGAAAGATAGTACTTTGAGAATGTGCATTGATTATCGGCAATTGAATAAAGTTACGATGAAGAATAGATATCTTATGCCAAGGATTGATGGTTTATTTGATCATCTTCAGGTAGCCGCTGTGTTCTCTAAGTTCGACTTGAGATTCGATTACCATAAATTTCGGATTCGAACAGAGGATATACCTAAGACAAAGTTCAGGACTTGATATGGCCATTATAAATTTTTAGTTATGTTCTTATTGACCCAACAACTTTCATGGATTTGATGCATATGGTGCTTAAACCCTAGTTGGACTCTTTTGTGATTGTGTTTATTGATGATATACTGGTGTATTTGCAAAGTAAGTCCGATCATAAGAAGCATTTAAGGTTGATTCTTTAGACATGAGAGAACACATGCTTTATGCTAAGTCCTCAAAGTGTGAGTTTTGGTTGGAGTCTGTTGCATTTTTGGGACATGTAGCATCCAAGGCTGGAATTAAAGTTGATCCAATAAAGATTCAGGCGGTGTGTGATTGGCCAAGGCCGATATCAGTTCATGAGATTTGGAGTTTTGTTGGTTTAGCTGGGTATCAGAGTTTTGTTGAGGGGTTCTCGTCGATTGCGGTGCCTTTGACTAAGTTGACTAAGAAGGATGTTTCCTTTTATTGGTCTGATGATTATGAGTTGAGCTTTTCAGATCTTAAGGAGTTGTTGACTTCGGCGCTAGTGTTGACCTTGCTAATGGAGGGTTAAGGATTCTCCATATATTATTATGCTTCCGGTGTTGGTTGGGATGTGTTTTGATGCATCAGGGTTGAGTGATCGCTTATGCTTCAAGGCAGCTAAAGGTCTTTGAGAATAACTGCTCCACTCATGACTTAGAGTTGGAGGCGGTAGTGTTGCACTTAAGATCTTGAGGCATTCTTTGTACTGTGTCCAGTGTGAGATCTTTACTGACCATCATAGTCTTTAGTACATTATGAACTAGAAGGAGTTGAATTCCAGAAAATGGAGGTGGATTGGTTTACTAAAGGACTATGGTATTTCCATTCTCTATCATCCAGGCAAGGCAAACATTGTGGCGGATGCCTTGAGCCAGAAGACGGTAAGTATGGGTAGCCTAGTAGCCTTGTAGTTTCAGATAGGCCATTGGAGGTGGAGATTTAGTTGATAGCTAGTCGATTGGTTGGACTTGATTTGTCAGACCCTAGGAGGGTGCTAACATGTATTGTGGCCAGAACTTCCTTGTCCAATCAGATTCGACAGCGGCAGTTTGAGGATGAGTGTTTGATTGCTCTTCGTGATCAAGCATTAGCTGGAGAGGCCAGAAGGGCTTCTATTGATTAAGATAGGGCACTTCGATATATGGTCGCATTTGTGTACCTCAGGTTGGTGACTTGGTGCAGTTGATCTTGCATGTGGCTTACAGCTCTAGGTCTGTACATCCTAGTGTAGCCAAGATGTATCATGATTTGCGACAGTTGTATTGGTGGAGTGGGATGAAGAAGGATATTACTGACTACATGTCTTAAGTGTTTGAAGTATCAGCAGGTTAAGTATGAGCATTGAGGACCAGGTGGTTTGATGCAGAGGCTCCCTATTCCGACTTAGAATTGGGAACGGGTGATTGGATTTTTTTCTAGGTTGGCTTGTACTAGTAAGGGTTATGATACTATTTGGGTCATTATTGACAGACTGACCAAGTCAGCGCACTTTATTCCTACTCACTCCTTGTATAATGCTGAGCGTCTTGCTTAAATCTACATTAATGAGTACTGCATTTCATTTGTAGACCGACGGTCAGTCTGAACGTACCAAGTATGCTGAGGGCTTGTGTGATAGAGTTTGGAGGTGCTTGGTATCAACACCTACCATTGGAAAAGTATTCTTATAATAATTGCTATCACTCCAGTATTAAGATGGAACTTTTTAAGGTATTTTACGGTAGGCAGTGTAGGTCTCCTATTGGGTGGTTTGATAGTTTCGAGGCCAAAGTCCAGTCTTCAAATTTGTTACGTGATTCTCTTGATCAAGTTCGATTGATTCAGGATAGATTATAGTAGGTAGAAGATCTATGTTGATCGTAGGCTTTATGCCTTGGAGTTGGTGATAGAGTCTTCCTGTGGGTATCTCCTATGCTCGGTGTGATGAGGATGGATAGATGGGGTAAGCTTAATCCTAGGTATATCGGACCATTCGAGATTTTGGAGAGAGTTGGTGATGTTGCGTACAGGTTGTTCTTACCTCCTATGCTTTTAGCCGTTTATACGGTATTCTATTTTTTGACTTTGCTGTGGTATATTCCCCATGAGTCTCATGTCCTTCGAGAGGATTCAGCAGTTGGATAAGAATTGGTCTTTTGTTGAGGAGCTGGTGAAGATTTTGGCTAAGGATGTTAAGAAGTGGAGATCTAGGGAGCTTTTGGTGGTTAGGTACAGTGGAGGTATTGTTTGGTCGAGGAATCCACTTGGGAGATCAAGAGAAAGATATAGAAGCAGTATCCACAGTTGTCTGAGACATCAAGTTGTTCTTCTTCCTATTTATTTCCTTCTTTTACTTTACTTTCGAGGATGAAAGTCCTTTTAGTAGTGGATGTTTCAATGACCCTCATGGTCATTTATGATAAATACGCAATATTTTGTATTCTAGAATATTTCAGTAGCTACCCCAAGTCATTCATGACTTGCTAGGATTGGTAGTTCGATTCCCGGGAAGTTTATTTGGGAAATATCTCAAATTGCTAGTTTTAGATCTTAAATTAAGTACTTGTTGACTAAAGTGAACTTTTCTTCAAGACGAGCTTGGAATTAAATTTCAACAGTTCTGTTACCTCCGAAATGCCAAACAAAGTCAAGATTGACCTTAAGTTGGTGTTTTGGAGTTCTTGTTTGCAAATTGTGCTCATTTGTGGATTTCAGTTAAGTTTCAGTCTAATTTGGAGCTTGAGTGGTATTTTGGTATTTGGAGCATCAGATCGAAATTCCAACGCTTCCATCAGCTCCAAAATGGTAATTTTAAGCTAGTGGAAGTATTGATTCATTTCACGGGCTTTTCATTATATTCTGGAGGTGTTGGTGGGAATTTTATGTTTTGAAGCCTAAGGATTAACTTGGTCAACATTTTCCTAAAACGACCTTGGATTCTGATTTCGTCTGCACCGTTGAGTCTGGAATGTCGTTACAGGTGTGCTTGCATAGTTTGTTTGTGTAAATTGGACCTCGAATGCATTTCGAGTGGTGATTCAGAGCATTTTTTCCTTGGTTTTTTTCAATCAAAACCTGCAACTAGTGTAGGTGATTTCCTTTTTGTGATCGTGAAGCTTATTCACGCGATCATAATTTAGCTCTCCAGTTACACTTTGCAATCTTGAAGTACCTTCACACGATCGCAATTTAGTTCCGCAAATCAATTCCCCTTGTACGCTATGCAATCATTGAGTCCTTCATTGAACGAAAATGAGTATAATTTTTCTATACTATCACATATAAAATAACTTACTGATACTATGACATTGAGGAGTGGGATGCCATAACTTACTGATATTACAGCTGTTGAGGCGTGGGATGCCATAATTTACTAATATTACAGTTGTTGAGGCATGGGACGCCGTAAGTTACTAATATTATACCTTTTGAGGCATTGGATGCCATAATTTATTGATATTACAGCTTTTGGTAGGGGATGTGAGGATACATGATGCCGGTAGAGGCTGGTTACTTCATAGTGTGTATTTACTTTTCTGTACTTATTTTATTCAATGTACCCCTGATCGTATGGGAGCCTACAGATGAGTGTGATTCTGCGTTTAATTCATCATATTATTGATTTACTGTTTGGTTACTCTAGTGTTACTTTTGAGTCTTTTTGGTTATGTAGGATAACTGTGCATTATATCATTGATTGTTCATCCTTTCCTTAATTGAGTTTACCGGTGTACCGTCAATATTCACTGCATATCTTTTACATGTTCTACTTGTTACTTAATTTATATCTGAGTATCTAGCTTGCATGATGTACTATTTTCTTACGTGGGACTTATTATTACCTTATGTTATTTACTTCTTTTATTATTATTATGTGCCTAGTGGGCCCCCGAAGCCTACTAGATACGGGTTGCTTCGGCAGCTTGTACTTATACTACACTTGTGCGTGTGCAGATCTGAGTACAAGTGCCCAACCTTGATTCACAGAATGCTTTTTGTGTAGACCCTATATTTTTACAAAGACTCAGGGTGAGCTTGGCGTTTAGTTCTTCCTGCTTCTCTTCAGTATTGGATTGTTCTCCATGTATTATTAAAGATACATTTGTAGTAGACATTTGATTCTATGTTCCGTACTTAGAGGTGTTTTATTACACTAATACCGAGTTTTAGGAATTGTTGATTCTGTATACTCCTGCTTTATTCATATATTGTTATTATACTTGTGCTTTCCTATTTTTTTTAGTTGTCCTCCACTTTGGACTATAAGGTTGGTTTTCCTATTGGTGATATAGTGGGTGCCATCATGATTCAAGAAATCGGGTTATGATAAGAGGGTCCCATATATATGAGATGACGAGTATCTATACGGGTATTAATGTATCTGTAAAGGGGTCTAAATAGTAAATAGGTTATATATTAGTGATTTTTCTTAGTTAATTTTATGAAAGTTTGATGATTGTTATATGGATTAAGGGTTGAGCCCCAATTTATATTGATTACATGCCTTGTGTATGTTTTTGGCTATTAAGATTGTGATAATATTATTGTGTATCCCTATTGTTGTGCCCAATTAAATCATACTTGGAAAACACGAGTAAACGGTGATAAGTTAAACTTGTTTTGTATACTGTGTTGAATTGTGACATACTAGGTTAAGATGAGATAAGAGCTCGAGGCCTTATTAGATAGTTTGAGGTATATTCTAAAGGTCTTAGATACATTAGATATGAGCCAAAGGTCTTGTCAAACAATCAAGGGTTTGTGACAGAGGTCTCTGGTGAATATCGAGCAGTATGTGGGACTCACTAGCCCCTCATGGGTCCTAAATAGCCACCAGTGAGTAGCGGGTGTGTACAGATAGAGAAAACATGCTTTGTTTCATTAATTGTACGTCGCATACAAATTATGTATAGGTTTTGAATTATTAGTTTTATTGATTGAACTTACCTTAATTCTCATAGTATTTGTTATGCTATCTATAATATTGACTATTAGACTTTGTTGGTATTTTTAGAGTGTAGGTTTTGATCGGGAGTTATTGTTGATAGGTCAATCTCTTCCATCGCATAGGATTTGTTTCATTCAAGGATACTGATGAATACACTTGGTTTCGTACTTCAGAATTCAAGGGTTGCATTTTCGGAGATCTCATGGTAGTCAATGCATGAATGCATCTCTCTAGAATCTTATCTATCTTTAGTTTTTTGTGTTCTGGATCTTTGCATTCAGACTTGCTTGGATTTTGAACCTTGATACTCTTAGAGGAATGTATATAGTGACTTACAATTCTTGGGATTTATTTTGATTTGAGTTTTGTAAACCTTCTATCTTCTCACTTAATTTATTTTTCTGCATATATATTCTATTGTGTGAGGGTTGACTTATCTATTGTAGGGTTTACATAAGTTTCATCACGACTAAATTTTGGCTCTTCACAAGTTGATAAACTGAGTTATAGCTTTGTTTGTCTTACAAGTACACGTCGGATCTAGTAGAGTCTAGCAAATAGATGCAGAGATGTCTGCTACTTTCTTTGACAGGTTCTGAGACTTTAGGAAGCTATGATGCACCCAAAATTACACCTTACTTAGGAATTATAAAATGTTTGTTGCGTAAATATAAAATTATAATACCCCGTACATGACTCTTGCTTCAAACTAGTCACTAAGCTAGTGCCGTGTTCAACTCAGAAAAAAATCTAGAATAAATGTTGCAGACCTAGTGTACGAGCCACCCTATGGGTCATAAAGTGGGGCCGTGATGTCTTACCTAGAACATATAGATTGCTCTAGAATATTATGGAAGACTCTACGGACCGTAGTGTTGATTCTACACATCGTACTCTTTGTCCATAGAAGTCCATTAAAAAATCAAAATCTTCAAGTCTATGAACCAGTTCTGCGAGCCATGAAACCAACTTTAGAACCCATAATTTCTTCTCATGGTAAACCTTCAGTATATATTTCTTTCCTCCCGGACACTATAAGGGCACCCACGAACTGTCGAAACTGTTCCACGAGTCTTGAGTTGACTCGTGGGATGCAATTTTGGAATTTTCAAGAATTGATTCTTTAGCTTGTACCTAGGTGTTTAGATAAATTACTAAGTAGGTGACATGAGTTTCATCTAAATTAAGGTCCTAAGGAACCCATCGAATAAAGTTGAGTTGAAAGTCTTTCTACTAGTTTGATTTTCATATAAGTTCCTATAAGATCAACTTCAAATAATCGTATCTCCTAGAATATGAGGATTTGTGTGGCCCATAATCTATCAAATTTAAGATATTTAAACCTAGTTCTGAAATCAAGAAACCATTCGTTATTTCAAGTTTGTAGTAAAATGTTATGACCATTTTAGTATAGTACTATCAGGTTGTGAAGAACTATGATCCAATGTACAATTGATTGTACGACCCATGAAGTTAATATCACGATTCCTACTGTTACGTTCCAAAAACTTCCTGAAGATCTTTCAAGTATCGTACAATTGATTGTACGACCCATGAAGTTAATATCACGATACCTACTACTACGTTCCAAAAACTTCCTGTAGATTTAATAAAGGGTATTCAAGTCTTTTTCCAAGTTTCTTAACCATATGCTTCTGTTTTAGTGCATTTTGAGAGATTATTTCATTTAATCATTCAATTTTCTCCCTCATAACATCAATCATAGCTCTCAATACATAACAAAAGCTATCAAGCCAAATCTAAGTTTCCAAGCACAATATCATAAGTATAATCTTTCATTCCATGGATTCTTTCTAACAAGTATGTGGGTATTCAATGAAGACCTCCCTTTTTCCTCATGCCCAAATTACAATTTTCAAGATATGACTTCATGATTTCCGTGAACTAGGGTTCTTCATAAATTTTTTTGTGATCCAAATTTAGTTTCTTATGATATTTTCATGCTCATTAATATATTTTAATGATTCCTTAAGAGTTCTCGTGATTATATTACAATGTTTAGATCATTCTCAGACCCAAACATGATTTCAGGCTTAGGTTCATTTTTTCATGATAGAATTACACCCTCTAACATGTTTTAAATGATTAATCATATTTCCTTTACATTATTCAGACTATGCTAGAATTCATGCATGAAATCATGACTTTAGTCAGTTACTATAGTATTTTGGGCAAACTATATATGATATTTCAATTTTCAGGTCACACCTCAAATCTTATTAAGGCGGACAAGCACCTATTGCCGAAAAGGCTCGAGAGAACCAACCTATAACTTGTTCTTACTATGCATTCTGACAAAAAGTTATAGATGCTTCCACATATAGTTTTAAGTTCACATGAAAGTAAACCACATCGGAAATCCAAAATCAAATATACAGGACTTGGCCGCTGGGGCCACAATGTCTAAATGACATCACACCAACACACTTTAATTTACACAGTCTATAAAGCCTCTACTAGATAAAAGATATTTAGTTAAGGTCAGGACATTCCCGCCTTACTCTTAACATGATTCAAGACCAAAACATATATTGAAGACTCAGAAAGCCTCGAATCAACCTGGAGCTCACCAACAGGCGTTGGAGGTCATGTTCTCTTACTAGGGAGGTCTACTAGCTCCTGTGCCAGCAATATGAAATACAGGTCCCCTGTGAGGGACATCAGTACGGAAGAATGTATTGAATATGTAAAGTAAAAAATAACTATATGTAAAATAAGAACTAAAGTAGAACCAGGTACCAATGTAAGGACAAACGACCATCTTTGCTTATACTTGTAGAATCGTGTATAATACATTATTTTCTTCACTTTACCTTTCTTACAATATAATATTTGTAAGCCATATGATGCAAGTGACTAGCTGATTAGTGGTAAATATACAAGTTGGGATCTAACTATGTCAGTCTTACGCCCCTGAGCTGCCTCCCATAGGTAACCAAATTTGGGATCGGCCCATACATGGCTTACACCCCTGAGCTGACCATTATACGATTTCTCCCATGAGCTACCACCCATACATAACTAGATTGTGTTTCTTAGTTTATTAGTCTTTGAGATTATTATTTTAGTGGTCGTGGTGTCATTGAGCTTTGGGACAATGGACCATTAATAGGGGATACACAAATAAAATCGTAAAGAAGTAACCAAGGTGTAAGAAGTAGTTACATGCCAATGAAAGGCTTAGGAGACGAAATAACACATGGACATTATTTAACGAAAAAAGGGACTCACGTTGCTTTCTTTTCAAGGTACATGTGCAGATTTTATAGTAAACATATTTTGGGTATTTAAACACATTAAGGAGTGGAGATAAGGTCATTAACTATACTGGACTTTGTAGGCTTCCACGATGTGTTATTTGTAATGAAAACCACTTAGATAGCTTACTTAGAAATACAAGTGTTATATTCATGCAAAAATATTTGATTCAAGTAGCTTTGCATACCATGTTGTACAAGTCCGATATTACACCAAATTAAGCTTCTTTTTTTTCAGATTACTTTTCAACAACAAAGAAGAGGTAAAACTAATATTAATATCTAATTAACACATTTGGGATCTTAAATCTCACTAAGACAATAGCCGGGCAGAAGGCCCTTAAATTAACAAGTCAAGGGTGTCCTTTCAACCGCTTCCCCTCCCATTACCTTTACACATTATACGAATGTGTATATGGTTCCCTAAAACTGTGGGCTTCATAACACACATAAAATAGTATATAAAGTGGAGTGAGTAGTGAGCTTCACACAACAACCAGTTCGTGGTTTATCATTATACCTTTTCCTTCAACATTTCAATACCAACCGTTTAAACCCCCTTCCAACATCAAACAACCCCCACTATGTTTAAACAAAACAACCCAAAAAATAGATTCAGAACTTTCTTTACATAGCAGCATAATACTAAACTTACTCTCTTGAGTTCTTAGCAACTACAAGTCCATAATTTACCAACCAAACATATATATAAGGGGGACAAAAATGGAGCAGTCACCTTACCTGAATTTCTGAAAATTATCCTTTCAACTTGAACACTTCAAAAACTTGAAGATTTCGTCACACCTACATCAAAAACAAGAGAAAGGCTCTTAATAACCAAGAAAAGTAAGCAACTAACTTGTGGACATATTCTACCCTCTAATTGTACTTGAGCATTAATAACACGTTTTCTTAGTTTTCCATGAGATAATTAGGCTAAAAACATTAGTAGTTTCACTTACCTTACCTTGCAAGGTCTAAAGTATATTCAAGAACCTTAGGGAACTTTGTGGCTGCTTGTTATATGCCTAGAGAGAGAGAGAGGGAGCTTTGAGAGAATTCTACTTTAATTAAGACTTAAAAGTGAAGGAAATAACCAGCAACTTGGGATTATATAGACCCTATTTTGACCACCTCTTTAAGTATCATTTTCATCCACCAAACTAGTCAAATTGGTCCAAGTAGGTGGGCACATACTTGAACTTTATTTATATTTAAAATGGGCCTTCTATTTATTGGTCTTGGGAAGCCATTTTACTCCTTTTCCTTTAAGTTTTGGGCCAAAATATACCCTTAGTTTTGGCCACCATTAGATCAAGATGGACCAAGTAGGTGATGTACCTACTTAACCTTATTCCATGTTGGACTTAACTAATTAGGCCTTGGAAAAATTTTGAGGCTGGTTCCTTTCTCCATTTCATCTTCCTTAAAACTTGGAAGCTGGTTCTTTACTCCATTTCCTCTTCCTTGTACTTTGTTTGGCCTCATGAGCCCAATTGTGCAATACTTAATCTAATCCATTGCTTTGCCTATTTAATTTAAGCAAGTAGGTGATTGACCTGTTAGCTTAAGTAAGTAGGTGACTCTCCTTCTAGCTTGATTAAGTCAAGATAGCACCTCAACTTTCCATTTTTAGACCATAATCTCCCTAATTTAACTTAAGGCTTATATACACTTGATCACTTTAAACTTTGAACTCAAATTCCACCTTATAATTCCAAGTTTAAATACTTTCAAAATTAACGTTAACTTGATCGCATCAAATTGAGATACACGAGAAGTCCCTTCAAATCCATTTTACCATCACTTATTGTGTATGAAATTCAGTCCCTTACCAAAACTATAACGCTATATCAAGTACCATATAAGGAGGACTAGTACAAATCGAATACTGGGTGTTAAGAATGTATTAAATATGTAAAGCATAAAGTAACTGTGTGTAAAATAAGAACTCAAATAGAACCAGATACCAATGTAAGCATAAAAGACCATATTTGCTTATACTTGTGAAATCATGTACATTACATTATTTTCTTAACTTTACCCTTCTTAATTATAATATTTGTAAGTCTACAAGTGACTAGTTGACTAGTGGTAAATGTACGAGTTGGGATCAACCCATATAGTCTCATACCCCTGAGCTTCGACCCATAAGTAACCAGATTAGGGATCAACACATGCTAGGCTTATGCCCCTGATCTTCCAACCATATAAAAGGTAGATTGGTATCAGCTCATGCTAGGCTTTTTCCCCTGAGCTGCCACCTATACATAACCAGATTGCATTGCTTAGTTTATTAGTTGTTGAGATTGTTATTTTAGTGGTCATAGTGTTATTAAACTTTGTAATAATGGACCATTAATAAGGGATACACAAATAAACTCTTAAAGAAGTAACCAAAGTATAAGAAGTAATTCATGTACAAATTAAGAGAGTAGGAGCTGAAATAACACATGGTCATTATTTGGTGAAAAGGGACTCAAGTAGTTTGATCTTTAAAGTACTTGTGCAGATTTGATGGTAAACATGTTTTAGGGTATTTAGACACATTAAAGAGTGGAAATAAAGTTGTTAGATATTTGGACTTTGTAGGCTTCCACAATGTGTTATTTGTAAATAAAAGCACTTAGGGAGCTTACTTGGTAATACAAGTATTGGATTCATGCCAAATGAGTGGAATCAAGTAGCCTTACATACCTTACTGTACAACTCTGATATTACCCCAAATTAATCTTCTTCTTTTTAGATTACTTGTCTATAACAAATAAGTTGTAAAACTAATATTAGTATCTGATTAACACATTTGGGGTAAGTCTCACCAAGACAGTAGCCGGGCAGTAGGCCTATAAATTAACAAGTCAAGGGTGTTATTTCAACCACTTATCCTCCTATTACTTTTACATACTAGACGAATATGTATGTGGTTCCCAGAAACTGATTGGGCTTCATAACACATATAAAATAGTATATAAAGTGGAGTGGGTGGTGAGCTTCACACAACAACCAGTTCTTGGTGTATCATTACACCTTTTCCTTCAATATTTCAATACTGACCATTTAAACCCCCTTCCAATATCAACCAAACTTCGCCCACTATGTTTAGACAAAACAACCCCAAAAATAGATTCAAAATTTATTAAGAAAACAACACAATATTGAATTCACCACCCCTTGAGTTCTCAGCAATAACAAGTCTATAAGTCACCAACCAAACTCATGTATAAGGGGGATAAAAATGGAGCAGTCACCTTATGTTAATTCATGAAAGTTATCATTTCAACTTGAACACTTCAAGAACTTGAATTTTCCTTCACGCCTACATCAAAAAGAAGAGAAAAAGCTCTTAATAACCAAAAAAAGTAAGCAACTAACTTGTGGACAGATTCTTCCCTCTAATTGTACTTGAACATTAATAACATGTTTCCTAGTTTTCCTTGCGAGAATTAGGCTAGTGCCATTAGTAGTTTCATATACCTTACTTTACAAGGGTTAGGGTATATTCAAGAACCCTAGGGAACTTTGTGGCTACTTGTTCTGTGCCTAGAGAGAGAGAGAAAGATTTGAGAGAATTCTACTTTAGTTGACATTTAAAAGTGAAGGAAATGAACACCAAATTAGGATTATATAGGCCCTATTATTCCTACCTCTTTAAGTCTCTTTTGCAGCCACTAAACTAGTCAAATTGGTCCAACTAGGTAATGTACCTACCTGGACTTTATTTATATTTAAAGTGGGACTTCTATATGTTGGTATTATCCTGCCATTCTTGTCCTTTTATACTTTGAGTTTTGGTCCAGAATTATGCCCTTAGTTTGGGCCACTATTAGGTCAAGATGGCCTAAGTAGGTGATGCTCCTACTTAGCCTTATCCCTTATGTACCTAACTAATTAGGCCTTAGACAAATTTGGGAGTTCGGCCTATTCTCCTTTTCCTCTTCCTTTTACTTTTTTATGGCATCAAATGATCCCACTAGTGGAATAATTAATCTGGTTCAGTACTTAGCACATTTAAGTTAAGCAAGTAGGTGACTCACCTGCTAGCTTGATTAAGTCAAGCAAGTGCCTCAATTTTTTATTCCTTTTTAGGTCGTAATCTCCTTAATGTACCTTAAATCTAATTTACACCTGATCACTTTAAGTTTAGACCTAATTCCACCTTACGATCCAAAGGTTAAATACTTTTGAAATTAACATTAACTTGATTGCTTCAAATTGAGATACTCGAGCAATTCCTTCAAGCCTATCTTACCATCGCCCATTGTATAAGAAGTCTAGTCTTTTACCTATACCATAAGGCTTTATCAAATACCATATAAGTAGGACTAGTACATGCCAAATACAAGGTGTTACATCCTTCTCCCTAGGAACATTCAACCTCGAATGTTAGAATTATTAGCTAGCCTAAACAAGTTTATGCCTAAGTTTAAACCAGCTGTTAATCACATAAAACGTACTTATCACATATAAGTAGTAATGCTCCAATTTGAATCTTGAACTTTCTCTCTAGGTTCAAATAGATAAATGTACTTGGATTTCATTGCTTCCTCGCCTTCCCACACAATATCTTCTACTTGTTGGTTTGTCTAAAGCACCTTTACCAAAGCTACTTATTTATTTCTTAACTTCTTAACTTGACGATCTCTAATATAAATAGGTACTTCTTCATAGGTGAGATCTTTCATAATTTCTTTATGTTTAATAGCAGTAATACGAGTTGGGTCACCTCTCATATTCGAAGCATTGTGACATGAAATACTGTATGAACTACTGAAAGGTTTTGGGGTATATCTATTTCATGTGCAACTTGAAAAAACCTTCTAATAATTTCATATTTCCCTATGCATCATGGGACCAGTTTCCATTTCTTACCAAATCTCATTACCCCTTCCATTGGTGATACCTTTAAGAAACACCTAATCTCCTATCGCGAAGTCTATCCCCCTCCTTTTAACATTCATATATGATTTATGCCAAGTTTTGGATGTTCCTAGCCATTTTTGTATCGCCTTAACTTTTTCCATAGCTTGTTCTAAAAGATATGGCCCTAATAAAGTAGTTTCACCCACTTAAAACCATTAGTGACCTACACTTCCTCCCATATAAAGCTTCATATGGTGGCATTTTGATATTCGAATAGTAGATATTGTTTTAGGAAAATTCAAGTGGTAAATGATCATCCCAACTGCCTTTAAAGTCTAAGACATAAGCTCGTAGCATATTCTCAAGTGTTTGGATTGTATGTTTTGCTTGACCATCTGTTTGGGGGTGGAATGTTGTACTTCAATTCACTTATGTTCCCAAACTTCTTTGAAATAACTTCCAAAACTTTGCAGTAAATTGATCTCCCCCATCAGGTATAATAGAGATTAGGACCCTGTGTAGTCGAACTACCACATTAATACACAAGCTTGTGTACCTTCAGTTGTATAATCAGTCTTAACCGGTAAAAATTATGTTGACTTGGTAAGTCTATAAACTATTGCCCATATGGAGTCAAACTTCTGAAATAAGCGAGGCAAACTAGTGACAAAATCCATGTTGATCATTTCCCATTTCCAAGTCTGAAGCTCCATATGCTGTATATAACTTCCTGGATTTTGGGTCTCTATGTTAACTTATTGGCAGTTTGGACATTGAGCCATAAATTATGCAATATCCTTCTTCATACATCCCCACCGATACACTTTCTTCAAGTAGTGATACATTTTAGTTGTTCCCGGATGAATGGGATGCTCGAATGGTGTGCTTCGTCATTGTCCTCTTTCTTTGACCATTTAATATGAGGTACACACAATCTATTTTGACATCGAAGTAATCCATCTTGTGTAAGCTTAAATCCTTTATTGTAGCTTGATTTACCTTCTCTTTAAGTCACCCCCAAACTAGCTAGTTGGTGTATACTGTTATCTTTTCTTTTCCTCTCCACGAACTGCTCAGTATTACTCAACCTTATGGCTCAGAGCATCGGCTACCACGGTTGCTTTTCCTGGATGATATAAGATGTCAACATTATAGACTTTTATTAGCTTAAGCCATCTTTGTTGCGTTAGATTCATGTCTTTAAAACACTTGTGTTTAGTATATATATATCAACATGAACCCTATACAAGTAGTGGCGCCATATCTTTAAAGAAAATACAAACACTGCTAGTTCAATATCACATGTTAGGTAATTTTTCTTATGTGGCCGCAATCGTCTTGAGGCATATGCTATTACCTTACCATATTGGGTTAGTACAAATCCTAGGACAAACTATTGAAGCATCATAATACACTGCCTACACCTCTTTTCCTCTGGAAGTACCATATCGGTGTAGAAGTTAACCTATTTTTTAACTCTTGGAAACTTCTTCAGATGTATCATTCCATTGAACTTTAGTATCTTTATGGGTTAACTTTTCTAGGGGTTCAGAAATAGAAGAGAATAACATTGCTAGTTCAATATCATGTGTTAGGTAATTTTTCTCATGTGGCCGCAATTGTCTTGAGGCATATGCTATTACCCTACCATGCTGTGTTAGTACAAATCCTAGGCCGAATGCTTGAAGCATCACAATACACTGCCTACACCTCTATTCCTATGGAAGTACCATATTAGTGCAGAAGTTAACCTATTTTTCAACTCTTGGAAACTTCGTCAGATGCATCATTCCATTGAACTTTAGCATCTTTATAGGTTAACTTTTCTAGGGGTACAGAAATAAAAGAGAATCCCTCAAAGAACCTCTTATAATAACCTGGCAACCCTAGGAAATTATAAACCTTTGTTGGTGTCATTGGTCATAGATTATCCTTTACGACCTCTATCTTTTGAGAATCATTTCTTATTCTTTCATCAGATACAATGTGACCCGAGAATTCCATAGATTTTAACCAAAATTTACATTTATATAACTTAGCATACAACTTATGATCATGACAAACCTGTAGCATATGCCTTTATTGATCTACGTGGTCCTATTTTGATCTTGAATACACCAAAATATCATCTATAAACACAATTACAAACATATCCAGGAATGTCCTAAACACCATATTCATCAAATCCATAAAAACTACCGACGTATTTGTAATCTCAGACCACATAACGAGAAATTCAAAATGACCTTACCATGTCTGAAAAGCTGTCTTGGGTGTATCTGTTTCCTTCACCCTGACTTGGCGATAACCCGACCTCAAGTCAATCAATGAGAAACAATTGGCATCCTATAACATATCAAACATATCATCAATTATAGGAAGGGGATATTTGTTCTTAGTAATCACTTTATTCAATTGTCAGTATTCAATACACATTCTTAATATGCCATCCTTTTTACATACAAATAACACTGGTGCACCCTAAGGGGACGTACAAGGCCTTATAAACCCCTTTTCTAACAAATCTTTTAATTGCTTCTTCAATTCACATAGTTCTGTCGAGGCCATTCTATATGGAGGAATAGAGATGATTTGAGTACTTAGGATTAAGTCAATACAAAACTCTACTTATCATTCTAGAGGCAAACCCGTAAGCTCTTCAGGTAACACTTTAATAAATTAATTCACTATCAGAACATATTGAAGAGTGGGTGACTCTGCATCCACGTTCATTACCATAGCTAGATGACATATGTACGCATTTGACATCATCTTTATTGCCTTGAAATAAGAAATAAACTTACCTTTCTGTACCCCAACATTACCTTCCCATTCAAGGACTTCCTCATTTTGAAAGTGGAAATACACTCTTAGTTTGACAATCTACCATGGCATAACAAGATGCCAACCAGTACATATCCATTATAACATCAAATTCCACCATTTATAGTTCAATGATATCAATGAATGCATCACGATCACAAACAATAATTGTGTAATTATTATAGACCTTTCTAGCTATAATACACTCACCGTTTGGCATATACACTTCAAATGGTTTATTCAATAATTCTGATGTTCATTTGAACTTCCCAGTAACCAGTAGAGTGACTTATGATAGTGATCTTAGGTAGTTGTACCTGCCATAAAGCCACCTAATTCTTATAAATTATCTTTGTTTTGAGGTTAATTACACAATTGTGTGGATGTTTTGGTAGTTATTATGTAAATGCACCACTACCAAATGATTAGCATGTTTACAGGGTTATTGAGGACTTGGAGGATATAGAGATAGCAGGAAAGCAAGCTAGCAGAAGCAGTCCAGGATACAAGAAACTAACCCTCATCACGATAATGATCATGTTGTGATGAAGGGTCTATCACGATAGGGATCACGACGTGATCTCTATTGTGATCCCTTTTGGTTGACGGCAGATGAAAGTCCTTTTAAATTGGATTAATAAGCACAATTTAGTCTTTTCACGAAGGACTCATGTAAACCTTAAGAGGTTTTTTAAGGCAGCTTTTGATTATCATTATTATTCTCATCAAAGAATTGTGCTATCATATTGGAGAGAAAGGGGTAACACTTGGGAAAAACACCACAAGTCAAGAGGCATATACTAGCATTGTAGGGTGCATCTTTCCATTTTTGTTAGGCAAATCCACTAGGCAAGATGCCTAGGTTATTTTATAAATTTATCAAATAAAAGCCCATATCTGTACAGAATTTTAAAAAAAACTAGGGAAATGTGTAAAACTTAATCTAAGGGCCAAACAAGGACTCATAAAGTGTCCTTGTTTGGTAATTCTATGTGATGATGTAATACTAGAATTATAAATTAAACTATGAGAATAGACTCCTAACTTAATGTCCCAACAAATGAGATACTGCCTTGGTGTTCGAGGCATCCTTATCAACCATAGTTTGAGCATCATTTTGTTGTTGTCTTTCCTTCATATTGTGTTATTTAGATGGTTTGTTTTCCTTATCCAGTGATCAACAAAATGGTTGTAAGTTGATCTCCAACACATGACTTAAATGTAGGCAAATGGATGTTGGCTGCTATTTACTTATGTGGTACAAGCTGTGATGGCCATTTACTGCCTTCCAATTTAGTAATATGATTTTCCAGTAGTGACCTATTGTGCCTTCTTGAATAAAGTTCAATATGCTGTTGTTTGTGTTAGACTTCTCTGGAATCTTGTCCACCTTTATATCTTCATGGCAGTCCAAAGTCTAGTATTATCAGTATTGAAATATAATAGCCATCTCCTCATTGAGCAGCTAATATAAGAATTGTTATTACCTGTAAAAAAAATACCCAATGTTAGTTATAAAAACCACTATATTCTCCTTTCTAAGGATTTGAATATAGTGTAATATGATGCCCATATTCATCTTCTTTCTCCTGTTGTTCGTTGTCACACCAAATACATACTCTCCTTTAACCAAGACTGCCCCCAAAACTGATACAAAAAGTTGTGATTGTATAAGACAAACCCCTATTTTCATCTTTTGACACCAACTCTCAAGTATGGACATTGCAGTTTGTCACTGTTGATGATCTTTCTTCCCTTTATGTCCAGCACATTGAATGAGTTCACCATGATCTCACCTTGATCAATGGCATAATTTTCCAAGTGATCTGCCAGCTGATTGCCTTTCCTTAGAGCATGAATCAGTTCTACATTTACAGCCTGTAGCAGTTCACCTATTTCCTCCACTTCCTCAGCTATGATCAAAGGTGGTTTCCACTTGCCTTCAATGACATTTTTAAAAACAAAAAGTCTGTTTCCAGTATGAGATTCAGCACATTGTGTTGCACACAATATCTAACAGCCTTTAGAATTGCCACAACCATAGCCACTGTGTTTGTGCCTTCTTTTATCCTTTTGGCTTCTGCATAAACCAAATCTCCCAAGTCATCCCTGATGCAAAATGCATAAGAGCTTATGCCTGGATTACCTCTTGAGACTCCATCTGTATTACACTTTAACTAATTATCAGGTGGCAACCTCCAAAGAACTTTAGTAACCTTCAAATTAGGGACAAAATTTAGCAGTGTGTGGATTAGATCTGGCCATCTATGTGGTATTTGTTTAAGAATTGGCTTCCTTATGGTGACCAGCATTTGTAAGTTTGTTGATACCTGATATATTATCCTATTAACAGTCACCTTCTCCCCATGTTTGTCGCTATTTCTTTTCTTTCACAACTCCCATATGATTACTGTAGGTATTAAGATACAAAATGGGGATTAAAGTTTAGAAAAATTATAAAGTGAATGATCGATCATGATAAGCATCACGTCGTGATGCCTATCGTGATCGATCATTGGAATGATGAAATTCCATCATGATAAGCATCATGATGTGATTCTGCCTAGGCAGTATTTCATTATGATAAGCATTACGTCGTGATGCTTATCATGATGAAACACTGAAAGTTGTTGGTTCTATTACGATAAGCATCACGATGTGATGCTTATTATGATGAAACACTGTTAAGAAAAACTTCCCATTATGTTAAGCATCACATTGTGATGCTTATCATGATGGGATTTTGGTTAACAAACACTCCATCACGATAATCATCACGACATAATTTAGTGTTTTAGGTTGGGTATTTCATTAAAAGTCACTCATTACCCAACCCAAACAACTTCCTATTAATACCCTAATCCATTTTTCTTCCTTATTCCAATTCCTAAACGGTTAAAACCTATCCAAAACCCCTAACTCCCAAATGATTTCCCCTCTTCTTTTTGGCTAGATTCTTGGCTCCTCAAGTAGCTTCCCCGTCTTAAACAACTATAAGGTATGTCTCTTATTTTCTCTTCTTTTCTTCTCTGATTAAGGTGCGTTCATGGGCTTTTAATGTATAAAATTGTGCTTCTTAATGGTGTATGATTGACGTGTTTAAGTATGGGGGGGAGGAAGCGCAATACAATATACCGGTGGTTAACTTGATTGAAAAGTGTGAGGTTGATGTTGTTGAGCCACAATTTTGGATTTACTATTGATAGACATTGTTATGTCGTAGGTGTTAGGGTGAATTTGCTTAGTTACTTGGACAAGTTACAATGTTGAGTTGCCTTTGCTGATCTAACAATGTTTAGTTTAACTTATGCGTTAAAATTATTGATGGATATAGTTGGAGTCACTATTGTGGAGTTACAATTTGGTTGAAATTGTGAGGTGTCATTATGAGTTATACTTGTTGGTTTGAATTTGCTTAGTTACCAATGACAAGTTATAATTATGGTTCTCTTTTACTAAGTGACATGGCAAGGGGGAAGCTTGTCGAGTTGAATTTGTTAGAATGCATTGGTTATGAATGACCCTCTTTGGTGTGTAGTTAGATCACTTTGGTTTATGCGGGCATGTTGAGGGGAAGGGTCGATAATCATATGATTTGGGTTTCTTGTAATGTTATTTGGTCGAACATTGTGTGGTCATACGAGTGCTTGGTGTGGTGTTGGTTATGTTGATGCCATATTGTCATTGCATGATGTCGTCACATTTTTGTCAATTCCTGTTTTGTTTTGTCTTGTAAGTAGGGTATCAATAATATGCCTAATTTGTATCTTTTAGTTGTTGTAGCATTGTAGGGAAGTCTGATGTACCCACGTGGGCACTCATTTTGCTCTATTTTGTCTGATTCATTTGTGTCGTGTAGTGTGTGGATGTATCTAGTGTTTGAGTTTGCTCACGCTGGTTATTTTTGCAGGACAATGCCGCCTAAATCTTTTACACTAGGAGCAAGTTCCTCAAAGGCTGTACCTAAAAGGGCCTGACCATCTCAAGAGGTGCAGCCACCTCGTGTGAATATGCCAAGGATATGCAGTCACTGCTTCGAAATTGCGGCGGTTGAGGAGATGGGTCGCAAGTGGTTTAAACACGGTGGCAAAGTAATTGCCAGTGGAGATAATTGATAGGAATAGCCTGGCAGTGGAGTTCCCCCACATTCTAGCACAAATTTGGCAGTTAGGGATGTAGTTTAT
>JBDJHY010153184.1:0-12821 GCA_039654485.1 Withania somnifera
TTTTGGATTTGGATCCGTGTCACTAGGCAACCCACCTTGAGGTCTTGTATTTCTGGACCCTGCTAGCTGCCCCATCTGCCTCTCCAACTACTGTGTGGCCATTTGTTGATTTTTCAGATCCGCCTCAAGCCTTGCTAGTCGCTCGCTATCACGTGTCTGCCCTTCTAACAATTTTTTCAGCATTTCTTCCATCTTACCTCCGGGCTGCACATTTGATGGCTGATGTTGTTGACTAAGCTGCTGATTTCTATAATTACCGAAACTTTGTTGTTAGGGCTGATTTTAATTCCCACCCCAAGAGAAGTTGGGTGGTTTTTCCAATTTGTATTGTATGAATTTCCGTAAAACTGTTACCCCTGGCTACGCTGTGCATTCCCATCAAAGTTCACTTAGTCTGGGTTAGTGCCACATACATCAGACGTATGATAGCCACCCCCACATGTTTCATACCATCCTTGAGCCTAGGATTGGACTGCATTGACCGCAGTCTGCTGTTGTTGCTTCCCAAAGGCTTGTGAAAACATATTATGCAATGATGATATTTGTACCGAGAGAGCGGTAGCCGCATCCAACTCCATAACTCCTATAGTATTTTTCTTAGAAATGGATCTTGACATATCACCGTTCCAGTTAGGATTTAACCGGTGAATAGGATGTCAGTACTTGATAGTAATTTTATTAACTGCCCGATAATCAATGCAAATCCTCCAAGTTTCATCTTTTTTAGTAACAAGGATCACCAAAATAGCACAAGGTCTATGGTTCTCTTAAATTAAGCCCTTCTCTAGAAGGTCTTCCACTTGTATTTGGAGCTCTTTAGTTTCTTTTGCATTGCTCCTTTATGTATGCCTATTAGGAATTTCAGAGCCTATAATAAAATCAATTTGGTGCTCAATTCCTCTAAAGGGTGGTAACCTACTAGGCATCTCTTCTGGTAAACAAAAGCTTCATAATCCTGAAAAAAAGAAGTGATGGTACTAGGAAAAGTGCTAGTATCTTGGTTAGTATGTAAAAATAAGTTGGTGTTGATGAGGCACATTAAAAGCACCCCTCTTTTTAAATACTTACAAGATTTATTTTACATACATACCCTATTTTCTTTAGCTGGTTCTTGTTTCTTAGCCTGCTCGCTCTCTTTATTCATCTTTATCTTTTTGGTCTCTCTTGATGTTTCTTCATAACTCAGTAATCTTCGCTCACTTGATAGGGAGTTAATAGGGAAAGTACATATTTCTGACCCTTAAATGTAAAGAAGTATTTTTTGATCCTCCCTTGGTGGGTAACTTCCCTATCAAATTGCCATGACCTCCCATGCAATAGATGACAAGCTAGAATTTGTACAATATCAAATACATGTTCATCCTGGTACTTACCAATGCTAAACTCAATATTTACTTGCTTAAGGACCTTCATTACCCCGCTTTTATTAAGACATTTTATCTTATAAGGAAAAGGATTCTTCCTTGTAAGTAGTTACAAATTCTCAACCAATTCTTGGCTCACAACATTAGTGCAACTTCCACTATCTATGATCGAAGTAAATATCTCTTTCTTAACTCTATATCTAGAATGAAATAGGTTCTGTCGTTGGTCAAGTTCTTTTTTTGTAATGACTCCCATTATTCACCTCACTACACAAGACAAATTTGTGTTCTCTGGCAATAAATTATCTTCTTCACAATTCAAAGTCCCTAGCCTCCTCATCAATAAACCATAAGTTGGCTCTTCAATTTCCCTATCTTCTTCACTACTTGAGAACCCCTTTTCTTTTTCACTCTCATTCCCCTCACGACTATGCTCATCTTCACTTTCAGTTTGGTATCCCTTTCTAAAGGCAACAATTTCTATCTAATTAGGACACTCACTAGCTATGTTCTTCTTTCCTCGATACCTTAAGAATTTAATAGTAGGGGAGTAGGAGTATTAGTTTTAACACATTAGCTTCTCGGGTTTTGAAGTCACCCTTGGATTGAAGTCCCTCTTGGAGTCACTTTTAGCTTGTACCTCATTACTTCCCACCTTGATGTGTTTCAAAATGACGATGATTTTGACTTATCACTTCCCTTACTCTAAGATCTAGAAGTTCCCTCGACATTATAAGACTTCTACTTTTTCAAATCAACCTAATCTTTATTAGAATCATGGAATGCCTCATTCAATGTGTTATAATGCTTATGTGTTATAGGCTTTAAGACTTCGCTGCACAACCCATTAATAAAGCGTATCACTGTATGTTGTATTGGTTCATCTAAATTTTCATTTATCTAGAAACATTGAAACTCATCATAATATTCTTGAAGGCTCTTGGAACCTTGATGCAATGTATAAACCTTCTTAATCTTGTCTCCATGATAATTTGGTGGTACATGTCTTGCCTTTATATGTTTTAATAATTCTTTCCAAGTAGGTAATAAATAATTGTAATTTATAGACCTTACCCTTCTTTGTGCTTCCTACCAAGTCAAAACATACCCTTAGAATTGTGGGATTGTATACTTGGTCTTTATTGCTTCAGTCATATTATTGGGCGAGGAAAATCCTCTACATTTGGAGAATCCATGCAATGAATTCCTATGGATCACTACCTTCTTTGAAAGTGAATAGTGTAAGATTAATAAAGTTGATGCCTCAATCCAGATCACCTCTTCGAAATGTCCTTTCAAACTCCCACCATATGGTTCCTCTCGTGCTCCTATCCTATCTCCTCTACCCATATTCGTATCTCCTCTCTCCCCATGTCCATGCAATTCCATACCTTGGTTCCTCCCCCGGGCTCCGAATTTTCCTCCTCCACAAGTACCTCCATAGTTGTAAAGACCTTTCTATTTGTCATCTCCAGGGAATACTCCATAACCATACCTCTCATCATGATTTTAAACTGTTGGGTTATTGTAGAAGAGATCTTTTTGATCTGTGAGTGGAGTATCATGAAGTGGGATAGTTATTTGTGGGTTAGGCAGTTCAGTTTCATGCAAGGGTGCTTATGGAATAATTTATGGTGGACCTTATGGTGGATTTTTTATTGCTTATATGGATGTGGGGTTTGCACTCTTATTAATTTAGAGGGTTTCGTTTGGAAGTTTATGGGTTGTTGAATTGGGGTCTGTTCTTGTTGGCATCTATTCATCTACACGTTCGACCCAGAGTGATTGTGGGAGATGTTCCTAATATCTTAACTCTACCTTTATCATGAGTGGTGTGAGGAGAGTCTTCTCTACTCCACTTCCTTCCCCCGCTATATCTCTAACATGTCCTACCCATATCCTTAATTCTCCATGACGTTTATGTAATTCCTCAATTTTCACCTGCGTTCCCTTTATCCTTGCATCCAACCCTTCCATATTGTCACATATCCTTTGAAACTATTGAGAGAGAATCCATCATATTTATATTATTCTCCCCGTCTTGAATCGGTTCAAGATGTTGAGACATTATTACTTGAAAAACTATCAAACCACATTTGTAAAAAATACCTCATGTTCACTTACTATGTAACGCTCACTTTACCTCTAAGGATTAGTCCCAAAGTTTATATCAAACTCGCTTTATTAAATTCAACTCAAGGTCTACAATCTTGTGAAAGAATAGATCTTTATGACTTCGAATAGCTGGACGACTCAAAATTGCAAACAAATTGAGCCAAGAATATTCAATGAAAATGAAAAGCAATAAAAGCACACAAACACAAAAGAAAATGAACACAATAACTAGCTAACAACTATGTAGAACAACTACTAGTTGAATTCAAGGAATTGAAATTATGAATCAAGAATTGAAACTAACGACTAGGAATTGATTTGAGATAAAGAAGTACATTACCAAAGGTTTGAAAGTGTTTTTGGAAGGTCAAATTTTGATGCCTTACCACTGTAGGAAGAGGCCGACTGCCGTTATGAATAGTGAGCAAAAGCTCACAATAGTGGACCATCATGTATGGATGACAGACCGTTCTCAAGGATGTTGATATAAATAGTGACCACAGTCTCTAAATGCTGAGTAGATAAGTGAGAAAAGTTAATAGGACTTGACTGTCATGTAGAGATGGAAGACTTCCTTCAAGGACTGCGGTATGACTAGTGACCATCGTCTCCTACCACCGAGTTGGGCAGTGACCTCAAAATTGACTCAAGAACTTTTATCTTGTGCACCCATATGCAATCTGTATTTTGGTAAATATCCTCATGAAATATTTTAATGATAAACACTTTCCCCACTTAATTTCTACCCTTTGTGAAAAAAACACTTCTTTTCAACTTCCTCCTAAACAAGGTTTGAAGATTCAACGAACACTCAATTTTTGAACCTACCCGGAATTATAGAAAATTTAACCACACGTTCCCCATATGATAATACTAATCCCCAATAATATTAATATAAAAAACTCCTCCCAAAATCCAAAGTCTAATGAACACTAACCTGATTGACTCTAAAGCAAAGAAACGTACTCAAGAACACTAGATAACAAGTTTCTAATGATAAAGAATACAAAGAACAATCAAGGCTCAAAATTTACGAAGTATCTTGAGTTACTCAGGGATTGTAACTCCTTACTTCGAGTTACAATCCTTGGGATCAAAGCTTTGGCTAGTAATTCTTTCCATCGAGTTACAATCAATCTTGAATCCATAAATGAAAGATCATTCGGTCAAACTAAAATAAAAAAGTTACATAGCAACTAAGGGAATCCACCCCTAATCACTCAAGATAAAATTATCTATGATAATCACTAAAGAACCCTAATAACAATAATTATAAGATTATAAGCATTGTAATGTTTGTTCTGTCAAAATCTGCTAACAATAATGAAAGAATAATTATTTATACTAAACAAGCTTTGCAAAGATTACATTTGGGCTCAAATATTACCCAATATGTCAAGTAATCGTCAAGCCTCGTCAGTGATCATCGTGTGAAGACGGTGAACCTACCTCAAGGATGATGGTATGCATTTGACTAACTAGTTGGTTAATGAGTAAACTTACTTTAGTGTGGAGATGAAGGACTACCCTCATTGAAGATGGTAGATAATGACCGTTGTATGTGGCCGCCATCTTGGATAGTTAGATGAAAGTTGCCTTCTTTTTGTGGACAATCCTCCCATATGTTATAATTAACAAATTGGAGTTTGTACAAGGTTCCCCATGAATAATTCTTCCCAATTTTAGCTTGCAATATCTTTAGTTCCTTAGTTTGACTCCTCGGGAATGATCTTGAAGGGTAGGCACCATAGTTGCTCGTATAAACATTTGTCATAGAGTATTTCAACAACTCAATCCATTGCCACTTTCTCAAATTAAGATCCCCTTTTGTGAAACTTTACTAAAGGCTCTAATGATATTTGAACACCTCACAATGAACCCTATAGAAATAATAATGTCACAACTTAAAGACAAATACAATGACTGCCAACTCTTTGTCATAGGTAGGATGATTCTTCTTTTGAGTATTCAACTACCTCGAAGCATAGGCTACAACTTTACAATTTTGGATAAAAAATCCACAAAAAGCATGTGCATCCTAAAACACAGTAAAGGGCTCACCCTCAATAGAAATGTTAAAAAAGAAGCCAAAATCAATAACGATTTAAGCCTCTAGAATCTCTCCTCAAATTCATCAAACCACTGGAATGTCACATTTTTCTGAGTAAACGAGTCAAAAGGGCTACAATAGAATAAAATCCTTAGAAAAATCTCTAGTAATAACCAAATGAATTGATAAAACAGTGTATCTCAATAGGAGAAATATGCCTAGTCCAACCACGACTTCCCATTTAGGCTGGATCGACCATAATACCTTTCTTGGACACTACATTCTCTAAGAGAGTTTCAAACTAAGCCAAAACTCACATTTCAAAACTTTGCATGTAACTTCTTCTCTCTCAACCTCTAAAAAACAATTCTTAAATTCTACACATGCTACACCTTGCTCCTAGAATATACCATAATGCAATCAATGATCACAATCACAAATAAACCAAGATAAGTCCGAAATACTCTATTCATCAACTTCGTAAGCATTGTTGGGGCCTTAGTCAACCCAAATAACATCACCAAGAATTCATAATGGACATAAAGGGTCATAAATGGTGTCTTAGGGATATTTGAAGTCCTAATCCTCAACTACTAAACTCAAATCAATCTTATAATATAGGGATACATATAGGGAAGAGACTACAACCACACCTTACAACTGGTCTAGTAAATCATCAAATAGGGAAGCACGTACTCTTTATTGTATACTTTTCAACTGTCTGTAGTTAATCCACATCCTGATAGACATATGTTTTTCTTTATGAAAAATGTAGGAGCACGCCAAGGTGACACACTCAGTCCATTTAATCTCTTACTAAACAAATCTTATAGTAGTTCATTCAATTTCTTCAACTCAGCTAAAGTTATACAATATGCAGGAATACATATGAAATATTTATTGCATAGTGACAGTCTCCAAATCAATACAAAAATCATTATCTTTGTCAGGAGGAACACTTTGAAAATCCATAGGGAAGGTATATGAAAACTCACATACCACCAAAAATGATTCTAAAGATGGAGTATAGACATTAGTATCATGAATAAAGGTTAAATAGGAGAGACAAACTATCTCAATCAATATCTGATCATAAAGAAAGGAGACATCCTACTAGGATAAGAGCCACTAGAATCTTTTCGCTCCACCTCTAAAATAACTGGCATATCTGAAGTAACATTCTTAGTATAACAATCCAAGACTTTATTATGTGGATAAAGTCAATCCATACCTAGAATAACATCAAACTATACCGTGTTAAGAATAATTAGGTCTACAAAAGTATAATCCCCTACCATTTTACCAACACAAAATTGGTGCACCTGATCCACCATTAAAGAATTACCTATATGAGTAAAAATATTAATAGGCACTGGTAGGGAATCACTCATCATATCAAATCAGGAAGAAAAACAGGTACACATATAAATAAGTAGATCCAAGATCAAATAAAATTGATGCAGGTTAATAGAACACTATAATAATGCATGTAATTATTACATCAAATGCCTCTAACTCTACCTATTCCCAAAAAGCATAGAAATGACCCCTTCAACTACAAGATGGAACAAATCATCTACCATCACCCATAGGTAATGTAGCTCTACCATCACCTCTATTGAAGGTTCAACCAACTCTACTAGATTGTGTATTGCCCTAACCTCTCGCCAGAGGTACTTGTGCTTTAGTTAGATATTGTTAACTAGATTGAATTCTCCTATATCCTCTATAGGAAAGACTACTACAGATGAACTAGATCTCCAATAGTATAAAAAAAACGACAAAGGGTGTTTTGACAAACTAGATGAAACCAAGTAACAAATTCAACATGTCTGTCTCTATCAAGAAACATGAGAAACCTGACCTAGGATGAAAGGTCTATGACGAGTATAAACACCCTTAGAATATCAATTGAAGCCTTAACGGGTTCCTATTAGTGAAATAAACCATATCTCCGAGAAGAACCTCTACTATAAGATGATGTACCCAAAAGTTGATCTCACAAATAGGTTCTCTTACCTCTCACATCCGTGAATTACACTCTCTACATAACCTCGACATCCTTAGAAGCCTCAACGATGTCTTCAAAGGATGATCCCTATCTAGCCACTCCTTAGAAGCAACATGAAGGCTATAAGCCAATCCTCCCATAAACTTGTGATTCTTCTCACTTAGACCTAAAATAAGTGAATCAACATATTTGGAAAAGGCATAAAAATAGGTTCTGTACTCATCTAAGGTCATATAACCATAGAAAAACTTCTCAAAATCTATATACTCTTCTACCTTATTCTCCAAAGGTCATATTATCATACAAAACTTGTGCAAAAACCTCCCAGGTCACTAGAGGAGATCTAGATGGCCTAACCCTCAAATATGACCACCACCACTGATAGGATGGCCTGTGGAACTAAAAGGTAGTATATAGAACTACATATGAGTCAGAAAACCTTATGCTCTCAAGTAGATCAAGATAAGTAGCCAAAAACTCATGTGCCTCCTATGCTCTCCCACCCTAAAATTAGGGTGGATCCATTTTCCTGAACTTGTTATCTCAGCACTGCTCCTCATCAAACAACACTACTCTAATCACTTCCTAGGCTCCCATGCCTAATACATATACCCCATTGCCTCTTTGAACCAATTGTGTCTATCTAGTGGATCATGAAAAATTAGAATCTACTGCTGATTTGGGGACTGGGGCCCTACTCTAAACTATAACCCCTTTGGTTTTCCAGTTGCACCGTCTCTAAGAAAAAAACTCTATGGATAGCCTCACACCCATAATAATATTTCCTGAAGCAATGGTGCAGTAGTAATCTCCGGGGGTACTTTCCCTTCTTCAGTACGAACAGTCAGGCACAGGGGAAACTATTTTGTCCTACCCCCTCATAGGTGTGGCACCTCAGTCTCTACCATGAACATTCCTCTATATTGTGCCTAACTTCTAGTTTGTGTATCATCAACTAGAGTGGGGACATCCTAACGTCTTGACCAGATCTATTCCTTGACATTTTTCAAAAAACAAATTGCGTCTTAGAACCCAAGCAGATAAATAATGCAAGATAGGAAGGAAATAATGAAAGAGAGGATTTCCTAAAAGTTCCATAGATCTGAAAGATAAATAGCTTCGTCTCCACATTGATCCACAAGATGCTACTAAACTTTGGCTTGTGTACTATGAGACCTATAAACTTATACTAATAATATTAACTTGTCATGACCAAAAATACACATCGTGATGGCACACATCTCAGCCCATCTATACAGGTAAGTTTATACAATAATATAAGGGAAAATATGGAAAATAAATAGTCAGTGAGAAGAAGAGAAAGTACAATATAAGAAATCCAATAAATATACACTAAAAATCTAGTGTCACGGTGTACAAGCCTCTAAGAATTGAAAATACAAAGGATAGAAAGAACATAAGTCTCAAATATACTAAAATCCTCTAATATAATCTAAGATATAACATAAATGATCTACAAAATTTGCCGAATGATAGGGAAGCTACCTTGAATACACAAAATATAGGCCTCAAACTTTGTTAGGAAGGAATGTCAAAGCATAATGGGCTCCAAACCTATATACATATAGAATGTAAGGGAGTGAGTAGAAAAATGAATCAATGGGTACTTAGCAAGTATCCCTAACTTGGATCTAGAAAAAATTTGTTACGAGCACCCATTACCCTAACAGACCAACCACAATCCTCCTAAACAACAAGTTGCAACTCATAATCAAGTAGAATATAATAATAGTAATGATAGATATAAGGTTTAGGGGAAATTTCAATAGTAAATAAGGTAAATCTAGATGATAAGCAAAATTGAGTCCTTATCCAAATAATGAAATATCAAACAAGACACCATTTTCTAACTCAAATAAAGCCTTAATCATTGAGTGAAACCAATCTGAACCATACCAAATGCAATATATCATAGTTAGACCATTCATAAGAAGACCTTCGTTCTTGATCAAACTACAATCCATGGTAAAACACCCTAATTATGCTATTGTTTCATAGTAGGAGTCCTTTAATAACTCGATCAGTCCCGAATGCACAAGTGCATTCATTGTAAGAAGGGTAAATCTTAGATACCAAGTAATAGACTTGTAGGATGGATTCTTAAAGGAATAGGCAAAGGTGAATGTATAACCCAAAACATGATTCATGCTCAAAAAATAGTCTAAACTTATGTTTCTAAAAAAAGAGCTAAGAAAAAACTCTCAACTGGTCCCAGGTGCGCACGAGCCACCATAAGACTCCTAGTGCATCTATATGGTCCATCCCTAAGACTATAGGAACTACCTTATAGATGGATTTCGATTTTCTATCTTCAATAATACTGTGCCCCATATGGACCATGCAAGGGTCATATGGTCCATAAGGCATATTGTGGGAGAGAGTTTGTGTTAGGGTGCATTTATGAATATCCATATGGATGTCCCATATGAACCATATGAGATATATATAGATCATATGGAGTTCCATGGGATGAAAACTTTGGTAATATTCAAAAATCCATATCTAGGCATACATCCACCCATATTGGTGTTCCAATGTTATACGGCCGGTATGGTATGGCGTGGAAAAATCCCTAGGATTCACTCTTCACCATATGAGTATATTAACAAGATATATAAGCTCCATGTGTCTCATAAGGTACCTCGTATAGTGCTCCACCCAAGAAATTCAATAATTATAATGAGGGGCATTTTGGTCAATTCCCTTCTGTCCTAGTCCAGTATTATGTTATTGGGTATTTCTAGAGGGGTGATATAAATACTCATACTTAGAATATTTACTTATTCTTAAAGCAAAACTCTCAAAACTTAGAAAAATTCTATCAAGTCAAGGCTAAGGCTCTGCGAATATCTTCCAAAAAGTCTTCATACCAATTATAAATAAGGATTCATTTCATCCTCATGCCCAATTTTTTCCTGTTTTCAGTCAAGAAATTTTAATCCTACGAATAACGATTTATTCTCAATGGTGCTTCAAGACTCAAATTCAGTTCCCATATGTTTCTATGATTATACACAGTCTCTCATGATATATTTATGCATATAAGAATATTTTTACCGATCATCTATTTTTTCTCTGGTTTTATCATATTATTCAAATTATGTTCAGTTTCATGCATGAAATTAATGGGTTTTGCTCAGCATTTCTAATATTTATATAATAATCAGGTTTATGTATGAAAAATTATGTCTTACACAATAGACTTAGTATTTTAAGAAAATTAAGCATGTTATCATAGGTTTTAGGCTAAAGTTAGCATTACTTAGTATCTTCAGATCAAGTTGATCATGGATTTAGGTTTATCTCAGTATGAATCACATAGGTTAAATAAAATATAATTTGTACTATCCGATTTATTTTTTAGGATTATATATGGAATTGACCGTCAATGAACATGACTTGTTCAGTTATAGCATAAGTATTAGTATTTTAGTTATTAGAAATAATTGTAATGACCCGCGTAGTCATTTACTTATATTTTAGATTCTTCTATGTTTATAGATTTTTTTTAGCTACCCCAATTCATCTATGGCTTGCTGGGACTGTTAGTTTGGTTCCCTGGTAGTTCCATAACTTGTTATCTCAGTTTTCTGTTTTGAAGACTTAACCTTGAAATAGTGGAACTAGAGAGGGAATTATTCGTAAACGTGCTAGGAATCAAATTTTGATAGTTCATCTAGCATTAGATTACCAAAATTTGGTATATTTGTACCTTTATTTCATGTATTGGGGTTTTGTTTTGAATTTGAGGTATTTTATGGAAATTCAGTTCAGTCAAAGTTCATTTTAGATACTGGGTGGGTTTTTGGTGATCAGAGTGTCAGATCAAAATTATGACACTTCTATCAATTTTGAAATGTTGATTTGGTCTAGTTTGACCTTTAGTTTATGTTACAGGGTGTTCGTTGTGAGTTTGAGCTATTTTATGGAAATTCAACTTAACTAAAGTTCATTTTGGAGCCTGGGTGGGCTTTTGTTGATAGGAGTGCCGGATTGGATTTATTATTCTTCCATCATCTACTAAATGTTGATTTTGTGCTAGTTAGATCATTGATGCATATTTGAAGTGGTTTGGGCACGCTTTTAGGGTATTTGTGGAAAGTTAGAAAGTTGGCTCTTTTTTATTTGGTTTGGTTTGGCGGCTCTATTTTCTCAAACTAACTATGATGGTAATTACATCAATTTAATTGAGTCCAAAATATGTTTTGCATGTAACATGCATTTTATATTTCAAAATTGGACTCTATTTCCAGTATAATCCTTTTTTGAAGTTTTGGAAATTTTTGTTTGTTATTGCAGTTGTAGACTGATTTATCCATTGTTTGATTGATAAATCGGTCAGGGGTTTGATAAATTAGCAGGTTCCAATTAACCGACCCTTTTGATCAATAATTCAGTCATATGATGGGTCATTATAAATTAGTAGGTATCGATTTATCGATCCTTTTGAACGATAAATTAGTCACCTCTAGGTCTTTTTAAAGACCATTTTCTAGTTTTTCAAACATTTCCCATAGGTTTTTCCTCCAGTTTCTCCCTTTCTTTGAAATTTCTTGAGCAATTTAAAGGGGAAATTGTTGGCTATTATCAGTGAAGTGTTGGGAAGTGATTCTTGACTCCTGATTTATCAAATTGGTAAGCTTTCTTCCCTTCTCTTTCCTCCTTAGTTTTGGTGTTGGGGTTTGAATGGTGAAATCCCATTTTTATATACTTTTAGTATAATTTCTTGACTCTTGGCTGGGAATGTTGTTGGTTGATCTTGGTGCGGTGTTGTGAACTTAGTCCCTCATTTCCCAGGTATGTTTCTCCTAAATTTATGCAAAATATTTCTTTGACAATTAAGGAATATTCGAAGGTCAAATTAATCTCAAATTCAAACCACGGTTTCCTTGAGATGAGGCCTTCATGCCGGTAAGTTTAGTTTATTTTCTAGGCTGTGGCGCCCAACGGTTCGTTTTTAGGCCTAATTTCAAACCTAATTTTTATTATGCATTATGGGTCTTAAACTTCATGTTTTGACTCATAGATCTTTTTTGGTGGTTTTGAGATATTTCAAGCAATTTTAAAGCTGTTTAAGTTGTGAAAATGCCTTGGAGGAGCTTTTTACCGGCATCCAGGTAGGCAAGGCTTACTTACTCATTATACTGGGTATATATTAAATACTTGTCGGATTCTAGATAGTGTTTGGGGATGATTGAGTAGTTATATACCTTTCTTTCCTTTTGCACTCGTTTACACATTTTGGCCCAACCTGGGGACA
>JBDJHY010153195.1:0-12821 GCA_039654485.1 Withania somnifera
GCTAAGCTGGAGGAATGCCTCCAACCGAGCCAAAACGTGTTATAGGCGAATAGGGGGAAATGAAAGAGGACGACGAGGCGAGTTCGGCGATGTGATCGCCTCATGGGGTCATCCAGGATGCCGAGGTGACTTACCGGCTGTCGGACTGCCAAGCTAACTTTACCGGCTGTCGAACTGCTCGGATAACTTACCAGCTGCCGGGTTGTCATATACCGGAGTCAAAGATATGAGACAAGGAGAAAAAGGAATCCGGAAGGAAAGAGACGAGTAAAGGAATTCGGCGTCTGGTGTCCGAGTACACCGATACCGAACAATCAGACCGGTTGCCAAAGTGGCTACCCAAGATGTCGTACTACAGTGTTCGGAGTCATACCGGGATGCCTGGAAGCCTCCCTGTCTATACACACTGGTATGCTGAGAAGCCTACCGGTCTACACATACCGATATGCCTGCCAAAGCCTTTTGAGACAGAACAAAACACCTGGGCAGCACATCGACACATTGTCACATCGGCACATTGGCACATCGGCACATCGGTACATTGGCACATTGGCACATTGGTATGCCGATATGAAGCAAAACAGCCGGGCTAGAACAAAATTCTTTAGAAAAAGCACAGATTTTCCAATTGGGCTACATAATTCAATCCAAGTCTAAATTTGGCAAACTTTATATGTTCTCTGAGTGGAAAAATGCATTTTGGACTCAATGGAATCAATGAAAATAGCACAGGAGGTCATCTACATCCAGAAAACCCAAAAAACCAGAATGCACCAAAAAACCAATAGCACCAAACTGATCAATTCTCCGCCAACACCTCAAATCCACAACAGCACTCCAGAAAATTAAACCAACACCCCTCCTAGCCTAAATTCATCATTCTAGACCTGCTGGAAGCATCAGAATTCCAATCCGATACTCCGAACATCGAGTTAGGCCTTAAACTCAGCTGAAATCTACAAAAGAGTACAAATTGCAAATAAAACTCCGAAACACAAACTTAAGGTCAATCCTAACTTTGTTTGGCATTCTGGAGCTAATGAAACTATTGGAATTTAATTTCGATATCATCTTGAAGGAAATTTGACATTAGTCAATGAGTACTTAGTTTTAGTCTCTAAAATAGGTTATTTGAGATATTTCTCAACCGAGCCTCCAGGGAACTAAACTACCGATCCCAAAAAGTCATAAATGACTTGGGGAAGCTACTGAAATGCTCTAGAATGTTAAACGTCACATGTTACTCATAACTAACCATGCGGGTCATTACAATATCCACTACTAAAAGGATATTCATCCATGAAAGTCAATTAAAAGAAGAAAATAAATAGGAAGAGAAAGTACCTGATGCCTTAAGAAGCTGTGGATACTACTTCCGTATCTCACTCTTGATCTCCCAAGTAGCTTTCTTGACAAGATGGTGCCTCTACTGTACTCTAACCACTGGAATCTCTCTAGATATCAACTTCTGAACGCCCTTAACCTAAACTGTTGCTACCTCCTCAACAAAAGACAAATTCTCATCCAGTTACATTGAATCCTCTCGAAATATGTGAGACTTATCTGGAATATACCACCGCAACATCAAAATACAAAATACCAGATGAACAATTGATAACATAGGAGGTAAGGCCAACTTGTAGGCAACATCACCAACCCATTCTAAAATCTCAAATGGTTAACTATACCTCGAACTAATCTTGCCCCTCCTACTGAACCTCATCACATCGCATATAGGAGGTACCCGCAGAAACATTCTATCACCAGCTCCGAACTCTAAGTCACAAATCCTACGATCAACATAACTCTCCTACCTACTCTGTGTTTCCCAAAATCTATCCTAAATCAATCGAATATGATCAAGAATCATGAAAAATATCATTAAATGGACTCTGACCTCAAAACCATCAAACTACCAAATAGGCGACCTACACCTCCTCCCATACAATGCCTTAAATGGTGCCATCTTAGTGCAAGAGTGATAACTATTATTGTAAGCAAACTCTGCCAATGGTAGGTACTGATCCCAAGCACCACCAAAGTCTATCACACAAGAGCTCAACATATCCTCCAATACCTTAATAGATTGCTCAGACTGGCCGTCGATCTGCAGGTGAAATGAAGTACTTAAATGAACCTCGATACCCAAGTCCCGCTGAATAGATCTCAAAAATTGCAAAGTAAGTTAGGTGCCTTTGTTAGAAATGATGGATATAGGAACACCAAGCAACCAAACGACCTCACGAATGAATATTTGAGCCAGATGCTCAACATTATATGAGGAGTTAGCAGGAATTAAATGTGTTGACTTTGTCAGTATGTCAACAATTACCCAAACAGAATCATAACTTGTAGTCCGAGGTAACTCAGAAAGGAAGTCTATAGTCACTCACTCGCACTTCCAACTCAAAATAGGGAGTCTCAGTATCAAACCACCTAATCGTTGACGCTCATACTTAACTTGCTGACAGTTTAAACACTTAGACACATACTTAGTGATATCCCTCTTCATCCAACTCAAATAATACAACTATCATAGATCATGGTACATCTTGGATGCACCAGGATGAATAGGATTCCTGGAGCTATAAGCCTCCCACAAGATTAACTGGACTATGTCACCAACTTATGGTACACAAATCGACCATCATACCAGAGAACCCCATCTAAATTAATAGAAGCCCTAATGACATCTCCATCTAATACCTGACCATGAAGAGCAACTAAACTCTCATCCTCAAACTATTGTTGTCAAATCTGATCTAACATGGAAGATCTGGCCTCAACACATACTAGTAGTCTCTTGGGGTCTGAAAGATCAAGTCTAACCAACCATCTAGTCAACGACTGAACCTCTACCGCCAATGGCCTCTCAGAATCTGACAAGGTTGCTAAGCTACCCATAATAACTACTTTCCGGCTCAAAGCATCTGCCATAACGTTTGCCTTGCCTGAATGGTAGAGAATAGAAATATCATAGTCCTTCAGTAACTCAATCTGCCTCCGCTACCTAGAATTTAACTCCTTCTATTTCATAATGTACTAAAAACTACGATGGTCAGTAAAGATCTCACACTAGACCCCATACAAATAATGCCCCTAATTTTTTAGCGCAAACACTACCTCCACCAACTCAAGTCATGAGTGGGGTAGTTACTCTCGTACCATCAACTCAACTCAAACCAACACTAGAACCATCAAAATACACGGAGAATCCCTGACCCTCAATTGGCAAGGTCAATAATAGTGCTGAAGTCAAAAACTCCTTGATCTTCGAAAAGCTCAACTCAAAATCATCAAACAACTGAAAGGCGACATCCTTCTTAGTAAATTAGTCAAGGGCACCATAATAGATGAGAATCCCTCAACAAAATGCCAATAATATCCTTCTAAACTAATAAAACTCTAAATTTCAAACATAGATGTCGGCCTCAGCAAATCTTGCATTGCCTGAATCTTTGTTGGATCAACTTTAATTCTAGCCTAGGACACTACATGTCCCAAAAATTCCATAGACTACAACCAAAACTCACAGTTTGAGAACTTGGCATAAAGCTTCTGTTCTCTCAGTGTCTGAAGAATCAACCTCAAATGTTGCTCATGATTGGACTTACTCCACAAATACACCAAGATGTCATAAATAACAACAATCATAAAAGAGCCTAAGGAGGGCTTAAGAACCCTATGCATCAAGTCCATGAAAGCTATTGGAGCATTATTTAGACCAAAGGACATAACCAAAAATTTGTAGTGGCTATATCGAATCCCAAACGTTGTCATAGGAATATCCTATGTCCGAATTTGAAACTGATGGTATCTGAATCTCAAGCCAATCTTAGACAAAACCATAACTCCCTGAAGCTGATCAAATAAGTCATCAATTCTCTGCATATGATATCTATTCTTCATTGTGACTTTGTTCAATTGCAATAATAAATACACATTCTCAAAGTACCATTTTTCCTCTTCACAAATAGGACTGGTGTACCCCAAGGTAACACGCTGGAATGAACAAAATAATTATCTAATAAATCTTGGAGCTTAACTTTCAGCTCTCTCAACACTCCCAGCCATATGATAAGGAACAATAGAAATGGGCTTAGTGCCTGACTACAAATCAATAGCAAAGTCAATATCTCTCTCTAGTGGTAGGCTTGGTAGTTCAGTCAGAAATTTATCAAGAAAATTAAAAAAAATAGGGACAAACTCAGGAGTAGGAATGTCGGCCTGAAAATAACAAGCATAAGCTAACTCCTACTAAGCATTTACCCTGAAAGCAAGAAATAAACCCTATCAGTGCGCGGCAGCTAGAACCCTTCCAAACAATTAGAGATGAACTAGGCATAAATATGGTAATGATCTTGGCATAATAATCCAAAGCCACATGGTGAGGAGACAACCAGTCCATGCCTAAAATGACATCAAAATTGACCATGTCTAAAAGCATCAAGCAACCCAAGTATCTAGCCAACTAATAGAAATCATACATGATCACATCACCCGATCCACTATGCAATAATCCCCTACAAGGGTAGAAACACTCATGGATACAACTAATATATCATTGGGCAACCCCAAACTGGGTGTAAAATAGGACGACATATACGATCAAGTAGATCTAGGGTCAAATAAGGTTGACATAGGTAGATAACACACAGAAATCAAACTTGTAATAACAACTCCAAGGCCATAGACTCAAGCCTAGTAGGAACAACATCTAATTATCGATCACCACCATGACGACCATGACCATGACCATCGACCCTACCACACTGGCCACAACCACAATAGTCACCTTATGCCCCACATCTAGCCGGCGGAGGGTACTGACCTCAAAGGCTGAACTGACGAAGGAAAAGGCTAAATAGTGCCCCTATAAAGATAATATCTATCATAGTGGCCTACAATTCCAAATTCAAAACATGTCCTAGATGGCCCACTCTATCGAAAACCTCTACATAACCCATCTGACTACCATATTGCGAAGATCCTGATTCCTAAAAATATGGTGCTAGAGGAAGAGATAAAACCTATAATAATGTTTGCACTAGCTTGATGGAATATCAAACCTCAAAAATATAGTTAGGAGCTTTTTCTCTGACTCTGTCATAGTTTTCTACTACTCAACTGTAAGAGCAACAACTGGTACTCAAAGAACCTTAGCAGGTGTAGGAATATCTGCTGGAATAATAGGCAAAACTGGTTTCACTATAGGAACTGCAGTTGTAGGTTGTGGTGATGGAATGGCTGGCTATTTCCCATCAGTAAGGGGACTACCATAGGCACTAAGAAACTGTCACCAGATGTTACGAATGTCTTGAGAAGGTGTTATGACTTGCGCTGGAACAGGTGCTACAACTAGTGCTAAAACTAGTGTTGCAGGCACTACTAAAACCTTTGGGGTAGCAACACTCGTAGGTACCTTTTCCGGTAATCTGGCAAGAACTCTAGCGGTTTTCCCTGCTGCTAACGAACATGTACAAGGAATTTATGAAAGAGATGAGTGAGCATTTTCAAGCAACCATCAAGGATGTACACATGATACACAATTCAAAGAAAGATTTATTTTCCTAAATATTACTGTAGTCTCTCGAGGATAAGTAACGAACGTCTCTATGCCAATCTGCAGTACACTACTAGACATTAGTTTTGTACATTGACACTGACAAACCTAGGGCTCTGATATCAATTTGTCAAAACCTAATTTCTCGGTTCATGATGGCACCTTCTATACAACCCGTAGGAGAACCAACACTGTAATTCATAGCCAAAGCGGAGGACTACTATATCAAGAGTAGAAGAACAGGTATAATAAAAAATATATGAATGAAGCAAAAGTATAAGGAATCAATAATTCCCACCCAATATCAGTGGAATACAAAGCCTCTAAGTACAGAACATGCAATCAAATGTTTAATACTAACGTATCTCTAAAAATACATGGAGATCAAAATCAATACTAAAGAGAAGCACGAAATGTTGGGTGCCAAGATCACCCTGAGTCTCTAAAAATGATTAGAATCTGCACGAAAAATAGTCTGTGAATCAAGGTCGGGCATCTATACTTGGATCTGTATATGGCAAGTGTAGTATGAGTACAAGCTTCTGAAACAACCCTTACCCAGTAGGATTCGAGGGCCCACTAGGCATATAATAATAACAAAAGTAGTAAACAATGTAAGATAATAAATAGGGTCACGGAAGAAAAAAATATCTAATTGAAGATAGCTACTCATATATGAATCAAGTAACCAGTAGAACATGTCATCGCTAGCTAATCACATAACATGATTTCAAGCAGTAAAGGAAGACGTACCCGAAATTTGTACAACAGTATATGTGAATAATAACAACAATAATCAAGAACCAAGTAAAATATAGGAAGTGAATATAGATGGTATAATGGCAACATCAAGTAAGGGAAAGATGAATAATCAATGATATAAAGAACAATTATCTCGCATAACTAGAAAGTCTAAAAAATAATGATAGAGTAACTAAACAGGAAATCAACAATAAAATAAATAAATTAAACACATAATCACGCTCATCCATAGGTCTTCCATATGACCAGGGGTACACTAAAGAAAACATGTGGAGTAAAGTAAATGCACACATGAAGTATCAAGTCCTATGTACGTTTCTCCTTCAGTACCTATAGGCTAGCAGGCAGAATCCATGAAAGGCAACCCTAAATATTCCTGGTATATCCCTACTCAATCCTATACTCCCCCTTCGTGTCACCGTAGCCCAGATGCAAGGGCTATGGAGGTACTTTCACCATGTATAATATCTAACGTCATCATAGTCTCACATCCTGAATCATAGAGCCTCAAGGGTCTCACAGTCTAGCATCCAATGCCTATAATAATATAATCATCAAGTCACACTCGGAAAGTCATGGCTTCCAATGCCTCAATGTAGTGGTATCACCAATATCCTCAATGGAACAAGTGTCATCAAAGCCTCTACAACCAATAAGTGTAATAAGTTTCAAAAAGTTGTACTCACAGTCGTACGACAATTGACTCAAGTGCCAATGACTGTATTCATTGCCGACGGAGTCGGTCACAAGTCCCAACATTAATTAGTCAAATGATATTTCTTGGTGCCAGGGCGTAAAGCCTAAGCTAAAATAAGTAGAAATAATGATACCGGGTTCTTGGTACACCGCAATGTCTAAAATAGTTAAAAAGTCATTTATAATAGAATATTCCAATTTATAAATTTATATCATCATCTATCATTATTACCAAAATCAGTGCAAATCCTCCAAAGCTCAATAATTATGTGGTGATATTGGCCCAGCCCCAATACACTCCTATTGGATCCAATGGCTCAACCTTTCATCTAATGAATGCACGAAACATTAGAAAGTGTATTTAAAGCATGAAATAACGACTACCTATGCCCCGCATAAGTATCTCTAGAAAACTCCTAGTTCATAGGCACCATACAAATTCAGATGCCGACATAGATATCAAATGAGGGAGAAAATAAATGAACAGTATAAGGTTACTATAACAACCCAGCTACCCAATCCACAGATGCTATTTTGCACAATTATTCAAGAAATAAACCCAAATACAGCCCCACAGAGCCTACCTATCATCCGATGATAAAGCTTTGCAAGCTCGTAAATGTTACTCTAACTGATATCAAATGAACTCTAATTACTCTAAAACTTGTTTAAAAGTATTTCATATGTCAATACAAATCCAATGGTATAAATTATGCTAAGTTTTGTAATGGGCCTAAAATAAGGCCTAAAATGGGCCTATATGGCTCGCTTGTTGAAAATAAAATAAAACTCGCCACCAGGTTCCAAAATTGAGCACTATTCGAGTAAGGGAAGACCCTTCAACATCCTGGAGAAAATTAAGTATTAAACGGGATAAGGATTCGATCTTTATAGAATTGTACGTTGAATATGGAAAATGAGATGTTACTATAAAGTATAATAGCCATAAAGAGCAAGGATTTACCACACAACTTCAGATATAATTGAAGGAACCAAGAAATCATGACTAGGGCACCAATGGAGGAAAAACTCAATTTTTCATGGAATTAAATGGAAGTCATGATTAGGGAACTAATGGAGGAAAAACTCAATTTTTCATAGAATTAAATGGATGAAATTACATACTGAGTGTGAGGAAGGTGTATGAGATCTTCAAGAAGCTTTTCTCTGGAGTTTGGGGAAATTTCCAAGGTAAATTGCACCAAAAGTAGAGTAAAAATGAGGAAAAAGTTGATAAAATAATAACCAAAAATGGGTTGGGAACTAAAGAAATAATACCTTAGATACAGATTTATCGGACAAAAGTGTCGATAAATCGGCACCCCCTGATGATTGGCACGCACCAATTTATCATCCCCTACAGATGAATCGGCACCTTGACTGATAAAACGATGAAAGCTTGCACCAGCAAAATAGAATTTTTTAGAAATTTCAACAGAGGGTTCATAAATGAAACGGAGTTCAGTTTTAAAAAACCAAATATAAATGTTATGTGAAAAACACATTCTGGACTCAACAAAATCGACCAAATTGACATCGGATGTCATTTTATAAAAAATGACCCGCAATCAAGACTTAGTCAAACGAGTAAATTTCAAACTTTCCACAAACCAACCAAATTCGTGCACAAACACCTTGAGAAGCATACAAAAGGTCAACTAGACTAAACTCACCATTCTAGAGCTGATTGAAGGGTCGAATTTTATCCAACATTCCGAACACCAAAATACCATCCAAGATCTAAATTAGGCCTCACACTTACTAAAATCCACGAATGAGTACGAATTGCAAATGAAAACTCTAAAATATAGACTTAAGGTCAATCTCAACTTCGTATGGAAATCAAAGCTAACGGAACTCTTAGAGTTTAATTTCGAGCTTGTCTTGAAGGAAAGTTTACTTTAGTCAACGAGTACTTAATTTTAGTCTCTAAAATAGGCAATTTGAGATATTTCTCAACCGAGTTACCAGGGAACTAAACTATCGGTCCTAGCAAGTTATAAATGACTTGGAGTGGAGCAGCTACTAAAGTGCTCTAGATTGCAAAACATATAGTATTTCTCATAAATGACCATGAGGCCATTATACAAATCCTACCTCTAATCTTCAAAATACCCTTAGAATCCAACTTGGCCATCTTGGCCTCCCCTCATAGCACGTTATAAGAAATGATCCTCAAGTTAGCATCATCGAACATAGTTGCATGAATGTTCTATATCAATGAAAAATGGGCCTCTACATATACATGCAAACCAACATCATCCGAAATCTTTATTCTAACAAAGCTATTTCTAGACTCTGAACATATCTATCCAAAAGTGTCTCATCAACCCAAATACATGACAAACTACCCATGCTTGAGGAATTCCTTCTAAGGGCATCTACTACCATATTGTCCTTAACTGAGTGTTACAAGATAGTGATGTCATAATCCTTAAGAAACTCCAACCAATGTTGCTTCATCAAGTTAAGGTCTTTCTGACTGCAAATGTACTAAGGCTTCTATGGTCGGTGAACACCTCACAATTCACCCCATATAGTTAATGCCTCCACAAATTTAATACAAATACCACCATAGCCAACTCTAAGACATAAGTAGGATGGTTCTTCTTGTGTACCTTTAGCTGCCTCAAAGCATAGGCCACTACCTTACCCTCCTACATTAATACTCCACCCAAACCAACCATATAAGAATCATAGTATACAATGAAAAAATTACGCTCCATAGGTAAAGTAAGAATAAGAGCATCCATAAATAATGATTTGAGCTTTTAAAATCTCACCACGCTGTGATCAAAACATTAAAAAGGCACATTATTCTAAGGCATTATAGACAATGGAGAGGAAATAGAAGAAAATACCATTATGAACCTCCTATATTACCTAGCCAAGACATAAAAGCTCTAAATATTAGACGGTGAGGTAGGTCTCACCCAATCACGTACCACTACAATCTTGTACATAGTCACCATAATACCCTTCTTGGACACCACATTCCCCAAGAAATCCAATTAACTTAACAAAAACTTGGACTTGAGAATTTAACATACAATCTCTCCTCCTATAATCACTGAAGTACTATCCTTAAGTATTGAACATGATCGACCTTATTTTGGAATAAACCATGATATCATTAATGAAAAAAATACAAAAGAATCAAAATATGACTAAAACACGCCATTCATTAAATCTATGAATGAGGATGGGCATCAGTAAGAACAAAAGAGATCAACAAAAACTTATAATGCCCATATCTTGTGCAAAAGGCTATCTACAGAATAATCGAAGGCTTAATCTCAACTGATGGTAACCAAGTCTCAAGTCAATCATAGTGAAGATGGAGGATCCTTGGAGCTATTAAAAAAATCAACAATGCGAGGCAAAAGATACTTGTTCTTTACTGTCACTTTGTTCAACTATCTAGTAAATACACATAAGCATGGAATTGTCCTTCTTTTTCACAAACAAGACTGGGTCACTCCAGGGTGATACACTAGGACAACAGAAACTATTACTAAGAAAGTTTTACAATTTTTTCTTCAACTAAATAGGAACCATAGTAAAAGTAGGAATAGAAATGGGCTTGCTGCCCAGGTCCAAATCAATAACAAAATAAATATTCCTATCAGAAGGGATACTAGGAAGGTCTGTTGGAAACACATCAACAAATTCTGACCACAAAAACTGACTCTAAAGAAGGAGGATCAACACTAATGTATTGCACAAAGGACAAATAAGAAATTCACCCCTTTCTAATTGACCTTTGAGCCTGAAGGAAAGAGATAAATCTACGAGGATATGACCCCACATGTACCCTTCTATTCAACCTTGGTATACTATGCATGCATAATGTAACAGTCTTGACATAGAAAATCTAAATAACATGATAAGGGAAAGTAGATCCTTACCTAAAATGACATCAAAGTCTACCATATCAGGTAAGATCATGTCAACCCAAGTCTGATACCTCTACAAGACTACTAGACAAGATCAGTACACCTAATCCACCACTAAGGACTCACCCACAAGAGTAGACACTTATAAAAGGGTGGTAAATTCATTAGATAACATGTTAAAACCAGAAAAAAAGTATACACACACATAGAAGTGAGTAGACCCAAGATAGAAACAACACTGAAGTAGGCCTAGAGCAAACTGGGACGATACCTATAATAATAGAATCGAAAGATTCAGCCTTTAGACTACTAGGGAAAGATGTAATGACCCTCATGGTCATTTATGATAAATATACTAAATTTTGCATTCTAGAGAATTTTGGTAGTTTCCCGAAGTCATTTATCATTTGTTGGGATCAACAGTTTGGATCCTTGGCGACTTAGTCAAGAAATATATCAAATTCCGTATTTTAGACCCTAAAACTAAGTACTCATTAACCAAAGTCAACTTTCCTTCAAAATGATATCAAAATTTAATTCTGATAGTTTTGTTAGTTCTGGAATACTAAAAAAAGTCAAGATTGATCTTCAGTTTGTGTTTTGGAGGTTTCGTTTGCAAGTTATGCGAAATTGTGAATTTTAGTTAAGTTTGAAGTCTAAAGTGGAGCTTCAGTGATAATTCAATGTTCGGGGTGTCTAATTAGAATTTTGACGCTTCCAGCAGCTCCGAAATGATGAATTTAGGCTAGGGGGTATTGGTATAATTTTTGGACTTATCGTTGCATTTTTGAGGTGTTGGTGGAGAAATGTACTTTTGGCCCTTTTGGTTTGAGGGTTATTTTGAGAAAACAACCTTGGATGTTAGTTTCATTGACTCCGTTGAGTCTAGTATGTCATTTTAATGCTGTTTGCATATTTGGTTTTCCAAAATTGGACTCCGTGTGATCCCCAAACACCCTGGTGTGAATTTTGGAAAATTATAGTTGGAATTTGTAACTAGTCCAGATTTCCTCTTGCGTGATCGCGGCCCCTGAGGTGCGAACGAGATGAGAAAAAATTTTCACCTTCTATATGATTATAATCCCTGGGTACGATCGTGATAGGTTCCAGGAAAACTCTTAAGTGATCACGATGCCTGTCAGAATCCTTTAGCGTTATCGCATAGAAGCACGTCTAGCAGTATTAAATCATGCAACAACCTTCTTTGTATTATTTCAACTAAAAACACAATTCCTTCAGTTCTCAGGCAACAAATACTTCTCCAAACACCATTCCAAGACCCAAGAAATTCGTCTCAACATTCTCCATTGATTTTTACACGAATTTGGGTAAGTTTCCTTCTCTTCTTCTTCCTTATATTCTCAATTTCATCCATTTATGTCTTAAATGAAGTTGATAAAATCATCCCATAACTCGATTATTTTTGAATAATTCTTCATCAATTAGATATTCATTGCTCCTAGGATCATTAATTCTTTATAATTCCTACATTATAATCGTAAAGATTGAACCTTTAACCCCTTTTCGGTTAAACCTGTCTGGGCTAATTTGAAGCCTTTCCCGAATTCGTATTGTGCTCAAATTTGGAGCATGGGTTTCTGACAGTGTTGGAAACCCTGTGGTGAAGTTTGTTTGAGGTTTTGGCATGCGGTCCTCGCAAGCCTATTTTAGGCCCTTTTTAGGCCCAGTCTAAAGCTTAGTATAAATTACATTGTAGTCTCATATTAACATATAACATTCATTGGTGCAAGTTTCATATCATTTTGAGCACATTTGATATCATTTGGTGTACGACTTGTGGATTTATAAAGCTTTGTCATCGGACGACAGGTAGGCTCCGTGAGGCTATCTCTGGGTTTATAGCTTTAATAATTATACTTATTAGCGTCCTTGGGTTTGGTAGC
>JBDJHY010153206.1:0-12402 GCA_039654485.1 Withania somnifera
TTTCAAGTTAAATATGAACCAACAATATGGGAATCAGCTATATACCTGAAAAACAGCAATTAATAGTGCTTCAGGACACCTAAACTGTAATGAATTTTGTACCTGTCATAGCATAAGCTCAAAACTATATATGATAAACTATTTGGCATGTACCATTTAAACTGAGGATCTATTGGAAATTGCCCTTCTATGTGTATAAGGTAGAGGTGAGGTCTATATGCATACCCACGATCTTGGCTTTTTAGAGAATTCCGCTCCAGTGGCGTAGAATTTGTAGCTCGAAAGTCTCCTTAGTGTGCTGATATTTACATCAGTCATTGCTTGAACAATTCTATGATCTTCACTGTAGCGTCCGTAGCACCGACCCCATCTTGGATCTCTGCAAATGTGATAACAAGTATCAAGCAAAGACAAACACTCAAGCATATGATGAAAGATATTAAATAAAACCAATATGTAGAGCACGGTGCAAAAGTATAAGGAATTCCTGTGGCTTTGACTTCAAGGGCAGTCACAGCCCCAATCCGCTTCACAAACTGTGGGTCTCTATCGTAAAGTTGAGATTATTCCAATTATCAACAAGGGAGATGAAAGAACTTCAAGAGCAAGTGTAAAATAACCAACTAAAAATTGTTCTTCTATATTTAAGGATCAGGTTGACGAAATATCTCTTAGTTGAGTATGATCTTCCAAATTCCCTGAAGAAAACACTTACGGCAGAATAAATTTCCAGCCAGACTTTTGAAGCCAAGCTTCCACCCTCGTACTGATCAGTAAAGATCGATAAGGCAGGAGGTCTTAGCTTCACCGCCATTTATGTAAGTAAAACTTATCACAGGTTCCAACTAAATTTCTAACACAGGATGTAATTTCACTTTTCCTCAAGAGTAGGCTAGTAACTATTTCTGTCAAAACTACTCCTGATCAGAGACTGGACCTCCGTCGGTCGTTTCCTTGATGCCATTGAATCCAAAATATATTTTCCATTCAATTTGCATATTTGATTTGTCAAAATTAAACTCTTTTGTCACTCCGAGTCCCCTATAAGAGTTTATGGTTATTGTTCACGGTCCTATAAATACACGATTCCAGCTTCATTTCTTACATGCAAACTCAAGTTTCCTCCTTAAAGTATAATTCTTGATCTCTAAGGAGTGTTTTCATGGGAGAATTGTTGCGCATCATTGGTGGAGTGTTGGGGTTGCGTTTTTTCTCATTTATCATCATTTTCAGGTGTGTTTTCTGGTGTTTTTCCGTGTAATCAATTCATAAATAATTCTTCTTACATAAACTTTCTTTGGCCAATGGAGGATTTATTTGGTGTTCGTTTGAACACATTTTTGAACTACGGGTTCCTGAGTTGAGGCCTAACTCCTAGTATTTTTAATTTTATTTTTTGGGTTGCGGGGACCCTTTTAGGCTCGATTTCCGACCCAAATTGTACTTGGCAATATGAGTATCATTCTTCATATTTTGACCTCAGGATACATAATTTGATAGTTTCGATCGATTTTGAAATTTTTCGGAGCTTGGGGCTAATTTTGCATGCTTTTCGACGGCTTCTGCCGGCTTCCAGGTAGGCTAGACTTACACTCCTCCTAGACAGGCTTTGTAGAGTATTTATATGGTGTTGCCTAGTTTTTTGGATGGTTTTTAGGTTGGTAGCCCCTTTCTGCTAATTTTTTTGTTTTCCACTGGTTATGGGGTCCCGTGAAGGGACGTAGTGGGTTTTTGGGTGTATTATGCTGCTTTGGACTTGATGAGAGTGGCCTTGTTCTTGAGAGCCTATATTGAGCCATATTATGATTGTGGGAGAGTTGTGCGCTTAACTGGTGGTGCTGGCCGATTCTAGACTTTTCAGAGAGCTTTTTTATCTGTGTTTTATTGTTCTGTGGCATGCATTGTGGCGTTAGTGTGTGTAGAGATTATCGGGTAAGAGCTTAAACGATGATGAAAATGGAATTTTCTAATGAAACGTAATTGTAAAGAGTTTTCTATAACTAAACATCCATGACCGCCACGAAAAATGGAGCTATTTTCATAATATATGACTGAATTGAAGTTATCTTTAGCTATATGTATCATTGTGGCTGTGTCTTGGGGGTGAGACCTCCTATGTTTAGCTGAGAGTTGTTATTTGGAGGTGAGACCTCCTGTGGTTAGCCAATGGTGTGTTTCGGAGGTAAGACCTCCCGTGTCTATCTTAGAGACGTCTTTATGGGTGAGACCTCCAACGTGCAGGTTGAGAGTCATAGTATTTATTCCTTATGTACTCTCTGGGCTTGTAGGGGAAATCACGATGAGTCCCTTATTTGTTATGCTTATACTTGCTGGAGGGATGAGGAAGCAGGTAGGTTTTGTATTTTTTTTTTTGTTGTAGGCAGTCTTATGGGAGGCTTTTGGGTTATATCTATTCTTTACCTTCCTTTATGCCTTTAGTTATGGTAATTTTCATTTCTTTGTCCGTTACCATTTATATTCAGTTGGAGCCCAGATACGTTTTTGGTATTCCGGTTATCTCGAGACTTTTGGTAGTTGGATTATTCTGTAAGACAGAAGTGCGTAGACCGACTTGTTTTGATTTTGTATCCTTTCTCCCTTGTACCTAGTTGAATAGTGTACATGTCTTGCTGTTACCTGTGCACTTAGCTCCCTTTCCTGTTTTACTTATTATTGTGACCTGTTTTACTTTCCTCATCTTGCCTTACTTATGTTCTATTGTTCCCGGTACATCTATGATTCTACTTTTTACTTTTGTTTATGGTACTTATACTACATTTCTGTACTATTTTCATAGTACAGATACCGGTGTAGGTCATCACACGAGGCGTGATTGTGTGGATTAGACTGTTGCAGCTTAGAGACTTACAGTGGGCTTCTGACGTACTGGTTGATCGTGCCTCCCTCTAGATGATGTCTGCTTATTTTTTTCCCAGCAGGCAATGCCTTAGCTCGTATTTAGAAGCTTGTATATGTTGTATATTTCTTTTGGATACTCTGTTCTGTGGTTCCTATTTTCATTGACACCAGGTTTTGGGCTGGGTTTGTACATATATACCTCTGTTGTTGGCTTTATTCTATTGTTTTATTTACTGTTGGTAGTTGTGAGTTATTATGGCTCATTACTTGTCGCTCCGGGCTATAGAAATAGGCTGGCCTACAGGTGGTTGTAGGTGTCATCATGACCCGAGTTTGGATCGTGACAGAGCGGTCACGCTTGTTCAAAATATTTTTTTGTTTGACTAGTCTTACACATATAACATTTTTATATTTCGTCAACTTTTGCAATTTATTTTATCGAGTTACATTGATCATTCTTTTCAACTATAATTGTATTATTCAACATATTAATACTTGTTATAAAAGTATTTATAATACAGTGAATGTCTATCTATGTCCATCAAGTCAAGGAAAAGTTAGATCAATTTTAGTAAATGTCTATTTGCTATGTCTATCAAATTAAGGAAAAGTTAGGCCAACTTTTCCCTATAAATAGAGGAGTTCTCTCCCTTGTAAATCAACCCTGAACCATTCCTTAAGAATAAAAAGATTTTTTCTCTCTTATTTCTTTTTCCTAAACATTGTTCTTATCTTTACTTTATTATTTTCATAACATGCTATCAACACAAATTTCTAATAACCACCCTAGGCTTAAGTGCGCAACTATTCTTCGTCCGTAAACATGATACTTTATTTTCTTGACAAGAATAGACCACCCTATAAATGTGCTCATAGTCAAATTCTTATATGGCAACTTCATCTTCGTGAAGTTAACATCATGACTCATATAAATATCGTTTTTCAAGGACATTGATAAAATTGATTTTTACGGCGTCGTGCTAGGAGTGCTATTCAGTGTGCATGTTTTTGTGTGGGCTATCCATCTGATTCATGCACTAATCCTTGTAATGATTCATTTGAAAAATATCATTTAAGTAGAAGAATTGGAAAAAAAAAATGCACGTCTAGATTTCTTGCTCAGTAGTTATTCATTTTCTGTTAATGTTATAGATGTCTCTGTAAGTACATAGACATTAAATGGTTATATTTTATGTCTTACAGAAACTTAACTTCAATATTGAAATTTATACCCAATGTATCAAATTTGTTTGTGTAGATATTGCTACTTCAAGTGCAGTTTTACGATAATTATAACACTCATAATTGCATTAGATTGGACGGTTTTTTTGCCTATATTCATTGCAAGTGATAATATTGTTAAAGGCTTGACCGTGAGTTTGGTGAACTTTGGCCTATTATGTCATTTGTTTTTTTATTAAAGGTAAGACGATGAATTTAAATTTTATCGCACTGAATGGGTAAGACATCGATTTGAGTCCCGATGCACCATGATGATAAGAAGTTAGGCTTGAGTCTCATTAATTTATTGCTTAATATGCTTTTATATGGATAAGATGTTGGATGTAAATCTTGAGGCACCATACTAATGATATAATGATGACAAGACAAAATAATATACTTTTGACTAAAGTCATGAAATTCAGTCATTGATTTACTTCATTGAATATGGGAATGGAGGAGATTAATAATAATAACTCCTAAAGCAGAAATTATTTGAAATCTACTATACTTTAAAACATATGTTAGAGATTATCTACATTATACGCATACCTTGATTTGCTCATGAAGAAGCAATATCTTGAAAGTGGTTCTAAGCTATCATGATTTGATAGGCTTGTTACATTCCATTACGACAATGTGGTAGCATTAAGTTTGAATGAAAACGAGTTGTTAAAAATACATTCAAAAAATTAGATTTTGTTCCTGAAGAATGAGATAAATAAATATATATCCATTCCCTAGGATGAATGTGATAATATTTGGAAAAAATTCATAAATACGAGCATTTTCTTGGTTGTGAAGATATCATGGCCCACATTCAAGAGAGGTAGTATAATTGAGAACTTGAAAACTTGCTTATTTGAAAACTTGCTTATTATGCCTATGTTGAAAACTTGCTTATTTGAAATTTACTCAAGCAAATAACACATTTCATGGTAAACTTGGAGTTTATTAGCACACATTATTTTATCTTGGCATAAATAAATTTATCATCCCAAAGACGTGCATGTTGAGTATGAAACATATATTGAAGAACTAGAAGATTCTTCAAGAATTATTTATGTTATTTATTCTCATGATAAGCTGATTGTATCACTAATGTTGGAATTGAATCCCATAAATTATGAAAAACCTAAAAGGTGAATACGGGCCCATTCACCAATCATTTTGATATATTAAGATACATCTATAAGATAATCACATGTGAATTTATTGTTAACCTACAGTTTGACATTCGCAAAATTATTTACTCAAAATAATTGAGTTAAGAGAAATTTTTTTAAATTATTTAATCAAGACAATTAATCTTGATAATACTGATTTTATATCCAAGTTAATTTGGTATCGAATGTCTTCAATAAATAGTTGACCCACTGCTTTTGAGAACAAAACTTTATGTGTTAGTCTGAATATGATATATTTCATACAACAATATTTATATAAATCAGACTAATAAATTATGATTAATACTCCTGTTGCAATTGATTCAAGATTAGGAATCAAATATTTTTCATCTAATTACTTTTAATGTGTGGTACATAACTACCATGATGCACAAAGATGCATTCCTCAAAAAAGATAGAGGATATATGTTAGTTTTCCTAACATTAAGGGGGGAGATAATAAGCATTTATGAAATATGTTATAAATTATCATTATTATGATCCTCATTCAAAAGATAGTTCAAGTCAAACGCTAGAAGTATTTTTGTTGACCCAAAAGGTCTATGTCATGCATGAAGCATGGTGTGCCATTCCAAATATAATAATCCTTGAAAAGGATAGAGGAATAAAATATCATAATAAGGAGGCGATGTACTCTTGAAGAACCTATACGACATAACACTTTATGAAACCTTATGAGAGATTCAGGTACCTAAAAATAATGAAGTTATGAGATCTCAATAAGTTATGTCACATTTTGAATCGCTATAAATTATATATTTGTTGATAATTTCTTTGATACAATATGACGCAATATTGTAAAAGATCATGAGAATCTAAATTCTATGTTTATTTAAGCATGTTGACGTAGAAATGGTCATCAAGTGAAATGTTGCATTTTGATAGGTATAAAGCTTATTTGATTTAAAATTTATATACTAGAAGATCTCGTACTTGATATTGTCACTTGACAAAATTTATATGAGAAAATATCTTAAGGATTCAAAATGTTTGAAGTATATAAAGTTTCTGGGAAACTTGTTTAAGGCATGTACATTTGGAGAGTTTTCAAAAGAAATAGATTATCTACTGAAATGATAAACTTGTAGAATTTGATTGATTTTGTAGTACCATATCTTATGCAAAGGTGTATTTATACATCTTATTATAACTATGAGCATATATAGTTATACTGTTATATTGAGATATTGAAATAAGATCATTTCCATATTGCAAATGAAAGTGCTTGTACGAATATGCTTATTCTAATAAATATTGTCAAGAATTTATTGATCATGAAATGCAGATATTTAAGGATATTTCTCCAAGATCTTTCTACAAATATGATCTTTAAGAGAATGGTGATACCGACGTGCAATAAATTTATTGAGTGATAATATAATTGATTTATTCATAAAGTATCTTCCAACTATAACCTTTAAGAAGATGGTGCACAAAATTGGAATGCAAAAATTTAAATTTTTTAAATGATGTTCTCATTAGGGGGAGTTAATAAACATTGCACTCTTTTTTTTCTCACAAGGTTTTGTCCCACTGGGTTTTTCTTGTAAGATTTTTTATAAGGCATCCAAAATGCGTATTGCTACAGATGTGTACTCTTTTTCCCTCACTAGATTTTTTTCCTACTAAATTTTCTTTAGAAGATTTTAGCGATACACACTATCTTTCAAATAGACATTCAAGAAGAGTGTTATAAAAGTATTTATAGCATATTGAATGTCTATTTCCTATGTCTATCAAGTCAAGAAAAAATTAGGTCAATTCTATTGAATATCTATTTTATATGTCTATTAAATTAAGGAAAAATTAGGTCAATTTTCTCCTATATATATAAGGGTCTCTTCATTGTAAATCAACCAGTATCATCCATCAACCATAATAAAAATTTACTTAATTATTTTCATACAAATACTAATGTTGTTCAATACTTTTTCGTTTTCTCTTTTATCCTTTATTGTTATGGATGATAAAATCTATATTATAATATACATAATCTGATTCTTACACATTTTATAAGAGCTTTTTTTTTTGGAGGGGTTGTTATTAATTTGAAAGAAAGAAAAATTGAAAGTTTAAACTAAAGAAAAAGATACAATATTTTTTTAAAAGGTCTCAATGGTGGGGAGCAAAAATGAAAAGAAATGTTAAACAAGCATGATAGGGCAGTTAAATTTATCGAAAATCTGTTTTTTATATTATATATTTACTTGTTTATACTTTAAACCTTCCGAAAAGAGAAAAAAAAAAAGTTTACCTCAATAATGATATTTTTAATATAAAAAAAAAGTTATACATTAAAATATATATTAAGAAAAAAAGGGCAGAGAGGAGAAATAAAAGCAAATGGACTCTCAAGATAGAATTTCTTGGGACTCCTAATTATCTCAAAATCTATAAGAAGCTCAACATCTATACGAGAGACGAAGGAATACAAGATCCATAATAAGCATATAAGAGTGGTTAGTCTTATAATGCAGTCTTCTTCGGTTTAAGATTTTGTGTTCATATAATCCAAAGTAATTTGATTAGTTGAAAACTTTCAACTCACCAAGTATTTTAATAATATAATAAATTAATTAAAAGGAGTATACTCTAAAGTAAGTGGAAGATAAATTAACAATAATGAGAATGGATCTTTTTTTTGGATAGCATATGTAAGCTCTTTACATATTTTGAGTGGTAGATAAAACCATCAATAAATTACTTAAAAATAGTTCAGGAAAGTCATTGGACCTGTGAAATTGTATTATAACAAATGTCCTCATAATTAGACAGGTTGTGAATTATTTTTCCAAAAATTAAATTATGACTCTGTTGTTTTTAACTTATTTTAGAAATTCTATTTAACTTTTTGAAATAATTAAATAAACTATTATTTTAATTTTAACCAAATTTTAGAGATAAAACAAAAATGACGACTTCTAGCCAAAAAAAAGGGAAAAAGGGTCCATTATGGGATATTGTCCACGTGAAATTTTCATTTGGCCACGCTGAAATACGGAATATCACTATTATTTTTATGTTTAGCTGAGATAAATAAAAAAGTTAGCTACTTTGCTGAAAGTTCTAGCCCAAAAATAAATTCTAACTTTTATGTGGTTATCTATTCAAAAATATTATAATAGCTATCATAATTGTTATTTTAGTGTAGTAATATGCTTCACACATTAATATTATTACTTAGAACAATAAAGATAAATTCAATAACAAGTTGTTCGTTATGTATTTTTAATACGTTACCTTGATGCTATTATAAAAAATATTATTTATTAATTCAAAAAATTTAAAATATTTCTGTTAATAATTAGATATTTTTCTTTTTTATATAAGTTTTGTACTATGTTTTTTACAATCTTCAATGTTAATGAAGGTAAATTACAACCATACATTTGTTAAATATGAAATATATAGACAAGAGAATGGAATAAAGGTGTAAATATTGTTGTGTATTATTCATTAGCAGAGAGGTCATTTATAGGCTAATACAATAATTAAAATAGCAAGAAAATGGGAGACTTCTACTTAACTACAATTACTGCTTAACAGCTAATATCTCAACTTATTCCTATAGACTAGAATAATTAAAAGACCAAGTAAATTACCTAAGTAAAATAGTAAATAATTCTCAACAATCACCCCCATCTGCAGAAATCAGTTTAGGATAGCCCTTTTGAATAATTAATCAACCAACAGTTGTAACTTTTTGAGACGAGCACTCTCCAGGCATAATTCTGAGCTTTTCAAAAACAGCTTGCTTCAAAGGTTTTATTAGAATGTCCGCTACTTGATGTTTGTTTTTGCAGAAGACCAAATTAATTGTACCATCATCGCAAAGATTGCGGAAGAAATGATACTTGACATCTATATGCTTGCTTCTACTATGAAGAATTGAATTTTTTGAAATTTTTATTGCCGAAGCATTATCACAATAGATAGTTACTGCTCCTTCTTGATGTTGTTGAAGTGTTTCAAATAATCTTTGCAACCAGATGGCTTGACAGGAAGATAAAGCAGCAACAACATATTCAGCTTCTGTGGACGATAACGTCACAATGGGTTGCTTCTTTGAAGACCATGAAATTGCTCCTGAACTTTTCATAAAAACAAATCCTGGTGTACTTTTCCTGTCTTCAATATGACCCGCATAATCACTGTCTGAAAAAACAACAAATGATTTTTCTTCTTTTGCCTTGTATAGAATACCAAAATCAGAAGTGCCCTTAAGATAACGAAGGATTCGTTTAGCAGCCATCATATGAATCTCACTTGGATTCTCCATAAAACGACTGATCAAACTAGCACCATGCATGATGTCAGGTCTAGTTGAGGTTGCACACATGAGACTGCCAACCATTTACTTGAACAATGTAGCATCAACCTTTTTGGCTCCATCATCTTTTGTTAACTTTAAGCCAAACTCAGTTAGAGTAGGAGTTGCATTACATTCCTGCATTTTAAACCTTCTTAGAACCTCCAGGATATATTTCTTTTGAGAAATAAATATCCCAGCAACAGATTACATAACTTCAATACCAAGAAAATAATGCATCAATCCTAAATCAGTCATTTCAAACTCAGTCATCATATTTTTCTTAAAATTTTCAACTATCGACTCATCATCATTTGTATAAATTATATCATCGACCAATAAACAAACTACAAGTAACTTGACATTATTGTCTACTTTAGTATACAAGTGTGTTCATGAGGACATTTAGTAAATCCTTCTTTATTAAAAAAAATGCATCAATAAGACTATACCAAACTTGCAGTGCCTTTCTTAATTTGTATACCTTATTTTCGTTGCCTGTCTTTACAAAACCTAGAGGTTGATCAACATACACCTCTTCCTTTAGTTCTCCATGCAAAAATGCTGACTTCACATCAGTTGATACACCTTTCAGGATTTTTGAGCTACTGTGGACAAAACCACATGAATAGTGTCTAACCTTGAAAGTGAAGCAAATATCTCCTGGTAATCAACACCAAACTCTTGCTTGTATTCTTTCGCAACCAAGAGAGCTTTATGTTTATCAATTTCGCCATTCTTCCTCAATTTTGTCTTGTAAACTCATTTTACGCCAATGAATATTTGTCCTTCAGGAAGTTTCGATAGCTCTCAAGTAGTATTATTTTCAATAGAATTGATCTCCTTAATCATAACTTTCTGTCATTTCGATATTTTTGCAGCATCTTAAAATGAGATAGGATCACAGTCTGCAAACAAATCATGATAAGCAATTTGGTCATCACTAGATAATTCATCTCTACTTACATAATCCATCATCCAGGTATGTTGCTTTCTTGTCTGTGACTCATTGATGATTAAGCTTTCATCAAAGTGATGCATGTTACAATTAATTTCACCAACTGCATTTGAAAGTGCCATTTGAGTTGTATCCATAGCTTTAACTTCAACGTTATCAAAATCAGTGAGAACTTGTGGTTGTTTCTCATCCTTTTTAGATCAATCCCATGCGGCATATTCATAAAAAATGATATATCTACTGATGAAAATCCTTTCAATAAGTGGATTGAATAATTTGTACGCCTTTAATGTCTCACTTAGGCCAAGAAAGATGCATTTTTCACCCTTATCATCAAGTTTTTTTCTTCTTTCATCAATAACATGTGCATAAGCTATGCAGCCAAAAATTTGAAAATGATCCACAGCCAGCTTCTAACCACTCCATGGTTCCTCTGGTGTCATGTTTTGAATAGAAAAAGTGAGACTTTTATTCAAAACATAAACACTCCAGACGATCAGTTTGCAAGGTTTTGATAGAGCCATATGCTTCCTTTTCAGCTTGCGCTTTGAAACTTTTAAATGTCATAAAAGCTTCTGATTTTTCCTGCAAAAAATAAACTATATTTTTCAACTTTAATCATCAATAAAAAAGTTATTAAATATCTTTTTCCTTCATTTGATATTGGATTAAGTGGACCACAAATGTCGGAGTATACCAGTTCAAGTGCTTTTGTTGCTCTCCATGACTGTCCTTTCGGAAATTGAGATCTATATTGTTTGCTAACAACACATTCCTCACACACTTCAACTGAAGCAGTGATTTGTAGAAGACTTGTCACCATATTTTTCCGCTGAAGAGTTACCAAATCGAAAGTGCCACAACCATGCTTGATCATCCACTTTAGTTTTTAAACAAGTATGTACAGTTTTTATCTGCAGCAAAAATAATCTGTTCGAACTCATTTGAACAATGACAATTGCTCTTCTTGAAGGATCATATCTCAAAAGTTCCTTTCTGAATGGTTATAACATAATCTTTTTCCACAAATTCATTTTTTGTACTAATTTTAATATCCCAATTCCCACAACTTTCACAGTTGATCTATCCCCAAAACTTATAGTTGTATTAAAATTTTCATTTAAAAAGAAAAAATAGACTTACTACCACTCATATGGTTGCTGCAGCCAGTGTCAACATACCAAACTTCTGATTCAAGCTTATCATCATCTTCATGAATTGCTATCACTAGTGTTTCTTCTTCCTTATGCTCAGCAAAATTTGACTGTGGTAATTTTTCTTCATCTTGGGGCAGTTTAGTGTGACATTCAGATCAGTAATGCCCAAGCCTGTGACATCTATAGCACTCAACCTCAGATTTTTCTTCTGTCTTAAGGTGTTATAGCTGATTCATTATTGTAATTCTGATATTGTCTACTGCCTTCTCTATTCCCTCTTCCTCTTCCTCGAGCTCCTCGACCTCTACCTTGACCAGGTGAAAATACATGATTAACTGATGTAGCTTTTAAAGCTTGCTCTGTGGCTGCTTTCAATGTTTGTTCCTCTTTGTCTTATTGGACTATCTTCCTTTCATGAACTAACAACGACCCTTACAGCTCATCAAGAGAAAGAGTATCAACATCCTTTAATTCTTCAATAGAACACACCACATAATTGAATTTATGTGTCATTGAGTGAAGAATTTTCTCCACTACAGTCACATCCTCCATCTTTCATCATGAATCCGCATCTTGTTGACAATTGTCATGGTGTTTGAGAAAAAATCAGGCACTAATTCTCCGGGTTTCATTTTTAAAGTTTCAAACTTTGAGTGTAGAGCTTGAAGTTGCTGCCTTTTAGTCCTGCGTGACCCCTCATATTTCTTTTTC
>JBDJHY010153215.1:1685-12820 GCA_039654485.1 Withania somnifera
TGGAGGCCCGATTCGGTACATGATGCGTGTATGCTTATTGAGTGGGTAGTGGGTGTGGATATTCTCAATTTCATCCTCTGTACCTGGTTGACCCCTAATCCAGAGCTTCAACATGTCAGATCAATACATGAATCCGAAATAGCTTCCATACATTGCATCCTACTCCTACGATGTGAGTCTTTGGCCTTCTCCTATCTCTCTAACCCCCCTGTTGGAGGTCACATCCATTGCCTTTGTAGCCGATAGGTGAATCATATAAGATGGATCTTTCTCGATGCATATCCCCCTTAGAAACCTCATTACTAATCCCCCAAAGTTGTAGCACCATCTCCTGCTACATCGGGCTTTATGTATAAAAGCAAGTATAACTCCACTGATATTTAGCTCCAAAATTGTCATCATAGCATCTACCACACAGATTCAGCTATAGAGGACCGTAGTGTAGTAGTTGATGGGCTGCAGGCATTGGTTAACTATCTTTAACTAACACCTCACCTTTTTGTTGAGGTGAGAGAAGGGGAAAGCAACATGTTTACCCTTAGTGTCCCGGATCCACCAGTCTTAAAAAGTGGGCCCACATAGGGTGTGATGAATGTGTTGGTATGGAGGGTGTCACCAAAAGTTGCACAACAACATCATATCAGCTTCATCATCTGTTTAGAAGAGGTTATTTATAGAGGCAGTAGTGCACCAAGCAGTGTGCCCCTACACAACTATCTCACTTATCTCCCGGGAGTGCCAATTTGCATAAAACTCCCGAATCAAATCTGTATTGCATTTTCCCATATCCTCAATATGAAGTCCATACACAACTACTGAATATGGGTGAAAATTTAAGGGAACTCAAAGGCCAAGATGTTCTTATCAATCCATTCTATGGGCAGGTACTTGGTCACTATGTTTTCCTTGTACCATTTATGCCTATTTCCTCAATATCCGCAATACCAAAGCGGCATCTTTTGATCTTAGGCGTAGCCACACAGGATGGATCCACTGCTTGTGAAGCATGGGCTTGCCTTGGCATATCCCTAGATGAACTTGCTTCTACTGTACCATCGTTCTTTGGTTGACCGCCGGTGAAGGTTTTTGGAGGCATGTTCCTACAAAATTCCTAGCTTTAGCAAACCCGCACAATGCATTGCACACCAATAATATAAAATAAGGCATCCAATGCATACAGAGTAAGCCACCACAAATTGAATATGGGTGCCATAATGGGTACATGACACTTCCCTAACAAGGCCATAAACCTCTTACATGTGGTATGGAACAAATAACAATGGCCCTCCAGTGGCTAAATCATCCTCGATTCATATTATAAGGTCGACCAGGAGGGCATAAATTATGTATAGTATTGACAACATAATTACAAGACATAAAAGGAAACTACTTTATAAGGATGGTATGGCACAACACAATGTCAACATAGCACTCTTGCATAACCAACGCAACACAAAATTTCCAAACCCACATTCATTGTCAATCATAAACAATGCAGCCTAACCACTGCAACTCGACAAGCTCACTCAACCATGTCAACATAGCCATGTTGACTCAATAATATCAACTTCACAATGTCTAACAATAGCAAGGCTAAAATTTTGATGCAACAACATCAGCTTCACACTTTACAACCAAATCAACTACCTGGATATCACATTGTCTTCTCCCCCCCAACACGTGCACATGCCATTCATTAACCATCATGAAACACAATGCTAGCACATATGGAGCAACGAAAGTGCATAGTATGGAGAAGAAAAAAAAAGTGAAAGAGAAATACATACCTATATGTTGTGATGTTGAGGGAAACCTTGAAGGAGAAATCACAAATTGAGGAAGCAAGAACGTTTGGGGTATGGGGATTTTTAGGTGTATATGTTGCAAATTTCTGATGGGGGAAGACAAAGGGTTAGGGGTATTTATAAGAAGTTGACCGGGTCAGGTTAACTTGATTAAATTAATGACAAATCTGATCCAACACACTCCATCACGATGTGATCATTATCATGATCGAGTATCTGCTTAAATAGAATCCCATGTCCTATTAAAACCCTGAATGAACCTTCTATTAAAACCCTCATGTCCTAAAAAAACTCCGCACCCCTTGACTGTGATAGGACGTGGAAAGTTTGAGATCACATCAGTTTTTTCCTTATCTACTTCCAACCCTGCCTTGGACACCTTGTGCCCAAGCAAAATACCTTCTTTCACTAGAAAGTGACACTTCCCCAGTTCAACACTAGGTTGTCTCTTCATATCTCTATAAAACTGTATCAAGATTCCTTAAACAAACTGTATCAAGATTCCTTAAACAAACTTCTAACGAACTACCATAGACTGAGCAGTCATCCATGAAAACATCCACGAAATCATCTACTATTTTGCTGAAAATGGCCATCATGCACCATTAAAAAGTGGTCAGCCCATTGCACAACCCAAAGAGCATATACCAGAAAGCATAAGTGCCAAATAGACATATGAATGTGGTTTTTTATTGACCCTCGGGTGCTATAGCAATTTGTTTATAACCCAAATATCCATCCAAAAAGCAAAAATAATCTTGACTGCAAGTTTGTCAAGCATCTGAGCCATTAATGGGATTGTTTAGTGATCCTCACGGGTTGCCTCATTCAGCTCACACTAGTCCATGCATATTCTCCATCCAGTCATGGTGCGAGTTGACACAGTTTATTCTTCTCATTTGTTACCACCTTCATGCCTCCTTTTTAGGGATGCATTGCACGGGGCTCACCCATTTACTGTTAGATATGGGAAAAATGATCCTATATCCAACCACTTTATTACCTCTTTTCTAACCACCTCTTTAATGGGAGGATTAAGCCTACACTGCGGTTGTACTTTCGGTTTGAAATCTTTCTCCATTAATATTTTATGCATGCCAAAGTCCAGGCTATTGCCCCGGATATCAGACATTTGCCACCCCATAGCCTACTACTTCTTCTTCAGAACTACCAATGTTTCAGTCATCTGTGCCTCGAACAATTTGGCTGTAACTATCACGACAAAGTTTCATTCTCATCGAAGAAATCGTACCTCAGATGTATGGGCAAAGACTTTAACCCCAATTGGGAGCTTGTTCAACAGATGGCTTCACAGAGGGTCCCAACGACCTATCCAGTAGTTCATACCTGTTATCCTTAGTATATATATACTATAAAGGTTTAATAATTAGATCATTTGGGCAACTTTAAGATCGTCGTCCATGTGTTGACCCATAATCGCCCTTTTAAGCGGATCACTACTGGTGAGTGCAAGTATCTTCGGATCTTTGTAAATAACTGTGATTGCTGATAAGTCCTTATATACCACTGGTAACTTGAGGGCTTTATATACATCAAATTATTCGACCTTGTCATGGGCGCTCATGGTTAGCCTCCCTACTTCCACATCAATTAATGCATGACCCATGGCTAATAATGGACGCCCCAAAATAAATGGGACTTTTAGGTCTGGCTTAAAGTCCAAAACAATGAAATCCACAGGAAATATCAAAGACCCCACCTACACCAACACATCCTCCACTACGCCTAAAGGCCTTACCAAAGATCTATCAGCCAACTGAAGAATGATAGTGGTGGGGTTTGGAGTGTCTAAACCTATTTACTTGAAATAACAAGTTGGCATGAGATTAATACTTGTACCCAAATCACACAACCCTCATACAGTCAAATTCTGACCAGTAGTCATCTGTATGGTAAAACTACCCGGATCCTTATACTTGGTAGGTAGCCTATTCTGGATGTGACAAGTGCACTCTTGTGTAAGAGCCACTGTAGCATGCTCAATAAGATGATCTTTGTTTTCCATAATGTCTTTCACATACTTGGCATATTTTGAAATCCCCTACAATATATCAATTAAAGGAAATTTGATGTGAACTTGTCCCAATAATTCTTTGAACTTTTGAAAGCCTTCCTCTTCCATTTTTTCTTCAGCCTTTAAGGAAAAGGTGGTGGAGGCCTCACGGTAGTTGTTGTACCGCTTGAATTTATGATTGGATTGTTATCACTAGTTACCTTTTCATGACTATTTTCTTTCTTACTGCTCTCCTGATTTGCCTTTTTGGGCACTAGTTCATGCAACTTCACTCCACTTCAGGTTGATACGGCATTTAGGTGTTTTGGGTTTTGGTATGTGTTGTTGGGTAAGCCCCCTTAGGGACTTATATTTTGAGATACAGCCAATTGTCCCATTTGTCTCTCCAACTGCTGTGTATCTAACTGCTAATTCTTCAAGTCTGCTTCCAACCTAGCCAATTTCTCACTGTCGTGTGACTGCCCTTCTAATAACTTCTTCAACAACTCTTCTATTTTATTACTGGACTGCCCGTTCTATGATTGATCATAGTTCTGCGGGTTGAATTCTGTCCCTGTTGTTGATTAGCTTGCTAATTTCTATATATACCTAAACTTTGCTGCTATGGTTGATTTTGATTCCCACCCCATGAGAAGTTTGAGTGATTCCTCCAATTTACATTATAAGAATTTCCATAATATTATTACCCTTGGCCTCTCTGTGCATTACCAACAAAGTTTACCGAATCGGGGTTGGCTCTACATATATCAGGCGTATGGTTGGCCCCCACATGTCTCACACCACCCTTGAGCTTGTGATTGGACTACATTAACTGCAGCCTGCTGTTGTTGTTGCCCAAAGGTCTATGCGAACATATTTTGAAGGGATGAAATTTGCGCTTATAATGCAGTCACGACATCTAACTCCATCGCTCCAGAAGTATTCTTAACATGTCACCATTCCAATCAGGATTACCTGTGGCAATCCTATTCAGCAGTGTGCACATCTCCTCATTAGTGTGCTCTAATGTCTGACCCCCAACTGCTAAATCTAGCAATATTTTAGAGTTGGGTTCCAGAGCCTCTATAAAAGTATGCAGCAAAACTTCATTGGATTACTGGTGATGTGGGAAATTAAGGAGCAAAGTTTTGGATCTCTCCCAATCATGGTATAAATTTTCTCCTGAATTATGCCTGAAGCTGAGAATTTCACTTCTGAGCCCCGCTGTCTTTCCAGATGGAAAAAATTGAATCAAGAACTTTCTTTCCAGATCCTCCCATGAAGTCATAGGTTTTGGTGGTTCTGCAGATAGCCATCTTTTTGCTTCCCCCAATAATGAGAATGGGAATAAAGTGAGCCTCACATAATCTGATGAAACTTCTGTGGGAATGTATGTATCACTGATCTCCAAAATGTTTTAGATATGCTTTTGTAGTTCCTCAAGGGACAGACTAGTGAGCTACCCGCTCGTGTGCAAAAGCTACACCATATTTTGTTTGAGCATGAATCTACCCCCTGATACGGGCTTCAAAATAACAGAGGTAGCATTGGCATTAGGAATGGCCACCTCATGGACTGATCTTGGCGCGTCCATCTCGGCAGGCACTATGACATTTGGTTGATCCAGCTGGATGTGTGAACCTAAGAGAGGAGATACCCTTGTTTTGCACTGCGTGTGAAAAAATTGCTCCGGCTTAGGAAATGGTTCCACCAAGGTTCTATTTCTTGCCAAGTTACTTGTTGTAGCACATGCAAAGAATTAAAAATGCTAAGATCAAGTTGTTAACAATTACACCATAAAAAATCACCGACATGAATCATAAGTTGTCTAATTGCCAAGTCCTTTCTGCCAATGGCACCAAAAACTTGATGACTCCGTAGCACACACAAGTGTACGTGGTCGTACAAGTAATATAGTAGCTCTTTCGAGCCAGATGTCGAACCCACATGGACTTGGAATTGTGAATTAGAATTGCCAAATGATTCTATGTAAGATCTTAATCTATAATGCAATCTAAGAGAATAGGATAGGGGTGTGATAATTCTTTTAGCTCTAATGTAACTATTAACACGTAAAATAAATATGTAGTGAAATATGTAACAAGATAGATATAAACGAATGTTCCAGTGTTATGGCAATTGCATACACCCAAGTATAGTCTTAATCTTCACAAAGGTACTCATTCTTTGATTGTTAATTTAGTGGTTGAATTCAAGACAAGGGATTTTAGCCCTCTAGTCCCTATTTATGCAATCCCACAACTACTCCAATTGGCATGTGTTATATGACTTTCATAAATGCATTACACTTTCTTCCCTATTAAACCAAGTGAAGCACTAAATACACTACCATGTATTAGTTACTCATTATGTTTTTAATCTCAGATTAAGGTCATCAATATAAATACGCTCCTCAAGCACATGTTTTACTTACAAGAATATTAAATTCAATGAATCTTGCAAAATAAGAGTTACATCTAATGGTGGCCAACAATTAGAAGCACATTAATTACAGGGCGTGAGAACAATCAATAGTAATAATAAGTACTACTTTATATCAAACTAATCCCATACAAAGTGTGTTAACCATCTAGAGTAAGAGAATTTAGCCTCTAAAGATCATATTCGATTCGGGAAATATATTCAAGAACATTACAATCCTAAAATTGAAAGAAAGAGATTCTATCTTCTTGCTTGTATCTTCAATTCCCCAAGTGTTGCCTCTCTTTCTCAAAACCAAAAACTAGAACTCCTTAGAAAAATATTCCCCAATGCTTATATAGACGCTTGGGTGAAAAGACCAAAATACCCTTAATTTATCCTACCTTGAGCAGGATTTCTCTATTGGTAGAACAAAGGGGATCACAACATGATCCTTATCGTGATGGAGCTTCCATCACATTGTGATCCCTATCGTGATAAGGGTCACTTTTCTGCATTTTTTCCTGCTCCATTCAGCCTACTTTCGAGCTTGGTCTATCAACCTCAAACTACCCAATAAACCTGAAAAATGCTAATCACATTGGTTAGCTACACTTTATACGTATTTAATCAAAAGAAACTTACAAATCATATATAAATTCTCAAAACAAAGCTAAAACTTTGGACTTAGGTGGCTCTACGGCACGTATAACTGCCTAAGATCATAGTCACGACCCTTCTTCATGTGACAGCGAAGAGAAAATTGATGTCAGGTATAAATACTTGAAATTTCACAAAATTCATCATTTTACACTTCCAAACACTCAAAAACTTTTGTTGAAATTCTTGGTCCTTTTACTTCTGCTATTGAGTGGTATTGGAAACAACATTTCTTCGATTATTCATCAATTATTGGTAAGTTTCCACTCCAATTTATTAAAATTTCACCCAAACTTTCCCAATTTATCAAAGTTGGCTCTTTACTTTAATCCATTGATTCTAGATTATATCTTGCTCGTCTTAGCTCTAAATTTTAGATATGAGTTTCTACGATGTGATAAATATTTTGGCACTTTTTATTTGGAGCTTCAAATTTGTGGGCCTGTAGGCCCATTTTGACCCATATTTTGACCTTCAACTATAATCAGAGCTTTATAGGTATTGTTTGACTCATATTAATGTGCAGATTATTAGCTAGTTTTGTGATTGGTCGAGCTCATTTGTGTATTTTTAAAGATGTCCGAGCCTATTTTACTTAGTATTTGCAAGCTTATCTTCAAATGTCAATTATGATATGACTTACTGTTATTATACTTGGATTATATGGGAAATAATTGTAGTAATTAGTCATCTTTGGGTTAGGCTTTCAAGGTTTGGTGCCCATGAACATGTTTGCTTCTTTAGTCCTATTACTGATTATGTATTGGTGCTACATTCATGATTATAGTTAACTAGTGGCCCTTTGTGGTCTTAAAGACTCTGTAACATATAATAAGGTATTATTGGGAATATTTGTGCGTCTTAAACATCAACTAACTGGTTTTAGATATTGTAGTATCCACGCCTATGCAGGGCTTGCAGGAGTTGTTTGAGATATTATTGTGATTGAGCATATCATTATCATGAAACTAGTTTTTATGCATAGGTTTCTACTATCTTATGATCGAGATCCCAACATCATTGATTTCGAAACATTGCATCGCCTTGTAGGCCCCTTTTTGGCATTATGAGATTTAATTAAGTATAAGATGATGTTTTACCCATTTTTTGAAATACATAAATCAAATGAAGATGTAATCAATTTTTGAACATATTAATAGACTAAGTGATGCACGAGAGATATACAATGATGATTTATTTAATATTATTTATTTTTGTTTTAGTCTCGTTGATGCACAAGCAACAATGTTGAGATTACAGTGATTTTGACCCGGTGATGCCCGAGCACTCATTTATGCATTGATTTTATGAGAGTATAATTCAAATTCAATTGAGATTTGATATATTATACAGTGATTCCACTATAGAACTTGATGATTTGAGCTAGTATGCGACCGGAGGAGGGGTATGCAAGGGAGTAGAGGTATAGGGGGAAGCCCTTCCATATGTCCTGCCTGTCGGATCTACGGGTATAGTATGAGGAGAACATATATTTACTTTTAACATTTGTCATATTATCATGCATTTTATTTCCTTGTGTGTTATTTCCTATTTGTACTCTCTAGTAGTATGGGATGCCTTAGGGTTTACATGCAGTTATTTGTATCTCTCCATAGTATGGGATGCCGTTGGGATTTTCCTTTACTTATTACTATTTTGATTTACCATTATGGGTTGGATTTATATATGTTGGTTTTCCTTTCATGTCTTTTTTATTGTCATATTTTTTGTAGTTAGCTCTCATTCTTTCTCCTATTATTTGAGGTTACCGATATACCACTATTTATGTTATTTATATGTATATCTTATTAGTTGTGTATGAATTTAGGTATGTTGTTTCCTTTATTTTTCTAGATGTTCCTGTTCGTAGCTGGTTATCTAGGATAATACTAGTCTTTATCCTATTCGCTGGTCTCTCTACTCTACTTGTTTGACTCTCATGACTTATATTTTTATCTATCTATTTACTACTATTATTACTTATATGAGCCCATTCAGTTGATGATGACTAATGGGTATCTGTTTATGGTACTCATATTGCACTTCTGCATCTTTTTATGCAGACCCGAGTATGAATAATAAATGATGGTTATAGACTTGTGTTGATATTTTTGTTGAGTTAGATGATGGATTGCAGTACCAAAACTTATCTTTTACCTATTCTTACATTTCCTTCTGTTACTTGCTTTCGAGATAGACATTGTATTTTTTGTATTCAGACATTGTACTCTATTTAGTAGATCATGTATCATATATTAGGTTTAGGAATGTTATTTCATTCAATTAGACTTTCGCTAATCCGTGTCCCTTATTTATGTATCATCTTCTATTTTTAGTTTATTATTCTTGCCTTATTGGGTGGTTCTCCTATGATGGATGTAGGTGTAATGGACCTTGAGGCTATTTTCATGTTTCCTATGATTTTTATGCATTAAGAGCATTATTGTAACTGCCCCAAAACTTTGATGACTTGCTAGGACCGATAGGTTGGTTCCCTGGTAGTTTTACAGCTTAATTCCCTTATAATTATAGATAAACGGTCCCAAACTACATTTTTGTCTATTCCATTGAGTCCGGAATATCATTTACATAAAGATCTAATATATGGATTGTTGAAATCGAACTCCATTTCAATTCCCTATGCTTTAGAATTTTTTTTAGCAAAGCTGTCAATAAAAGGCATTGTGGCCGATAAATCGGCCAGGTTAGATAAATCGGACAAAATGACCTATTTATTGGCAGTTCAATGGTTTTTTATATAAAGCTTCAGTCCGAAGCATTTATACGTTTTCCTCTAGTTCCCTCCATTTAGCAACTCATTACAGTGGTTCTATGATCATTTCGATCGGGTAAATTTTCTTTTTCTATATTACATAACTTTCTTGGCTTAGATCTTTAATTTCTTCTATTAATTCTAGCCCTATTTAGTACCATATGTGTATGACATGTGCTATACATATTAATATAAATATTTCCTTTTTTGAGCTATTAGAGTTTTCAGACCCGTTTTTAGCTTGGATTTGGACCTCGCTATTTGAGAAATTCTAATATGATTTCTAATTGGGAAAGTTTAAATACAAGCAAAATCCACGACTAATAGAGAGGAACGAAGTAAATATAGAAATTCTTTTGGCCTATGGCCTATTTTGCTGGCTTGTAGTTTAACTATTTACCTTAGGGATATAATATGCTACCGATGTGTTAAACGCCAACTCTGGAACATAGTATGGTTAGGGGACGAGTATCATCTTTGATGAGTATATTTATATGCTAATTCTGTATCGTATTAAGGTTGGGGATGGGATTATACTAGTGATTAGAGCTTAATAGTTATCCCCTGATTGAGGTTGGTAGCTATGAAGCCAATCTAGGTAGGATGATTATTGTATGTTCTAGCTGATATATTGTGCATGATTAGGGCGAGTGTGGACACTTGGCCATAGATAGATGGATATGGATTTTCTGGATAGTTAGCATCCCTATAGGATGATATTATACCTATCCAAGTATGGTTATGCTGGGTAGTTAGCTGCCTTATATGATGATGTTCTATCGAGCCGGATACGACTTTGCTGGGTAGTTAGCATCTTTTTGTGATGATATTGTTCCCTAGTCTGGTATGATCCTGGGAGTGAGGTGTATGCAATTGAGATATGATAGCTCTATATTTTTCCTGTATAGGTGTGTACTTGGCCCTTAATAAGCACCCGTTAGGTAGTCGTGACATTATTGGTATGATTAATTATGAATCGAGACCATAGTTGGGCTAGGAGAGGATATACCTTGTGACTAGGGCTTGGCATCAATACTATGGATTCCAGTTAGCATCCTTAGACTAGTTTATCCCGTTGATTGGCTTTGTGTAGCGAGCATGAATTAAATGTTGTAAAAGGTAACCTTATTTTGATAGAGTAGTAACCAAAAACTGATTTCATATATATACTTATATCTTCCACGACATCACTCATGACCAGTATGGAGCTATTTTCTCACACCATTTAAGGCTATTTTCTCATTATCATTGTGATTTCTAGATATTGCTTTCATGATGACAGTTGGGTTTTACTGAAATTTGGATTTTTTCCAACATAGCTGGACTTAAATTCTACTGAGATATGATATATGAGCTAAGACCGAGTTTTGGTCTTTTGGCCCTAATGAGTATGGAACTAATTGAATTTTACGAGTTTTTCCATGCGGTTTCAAGTCTCTCAACGAGCCATATCAATCTGGGT
>JBDJHY010153225.1:0-12820 GCA_039654485.1 Withania somnifera
TTTATCATGCAGGAGTATGGATGAGTTACCTTATGAGTCCTATGAGGGAGGAGGGAAGAGACAACACCATCAGGGAATCTATTCCAATGCCCGGTAAGCAGGCAGGGACTTTTCTGATGTCAGTTTAGTTGACAGTATCATGCTTCTATGCAGACTTCAAAGGCAGGTCAGAGCAGTCAGCACACCAGGGGCTTAATGTCAGGGTCACAAGGTCATGGTATCTAGGTTAAGGGTCCAAGGGGCTGTCCCAGTGATAGGGCTGGATGTTTACAGTATGGAGATCTTAGGCAGCTTGCTAGAGATTACCTCATAGGTGCTAGAGGTGGTGTACCTAGAGCTTGTTTTCAGTGTGGGGAGTTGCATCATCAGATTATAAATTTCCCTTGGTGTGGGTTTGCTCGAGCACTGTCACTAGAACAACCACTTCAGGCAGTACCACCGATTAGAGGTAGCCAAACTATGGCTTAGGGAGCAAGGGAAGGTGGTTAGAGGGGCAGATTTGAGGATCACCATGCAATTTTTAGATTATTATGCCAAGGCAGTGACCATATCTGTGTCTAGTGATATGGTGTAGTTGTCCCACAATCCATTCTCCGATCCATATCATCTCTGTTGTTTAGAAATGCACACTAATTTCCAGGGGTGCTTAGATTATTTAGCTCACATTAGGGATATTAGTACAGATTCTCCTTCCCCCATGTCTATGCCAGTGGTTAGTGAGTTTGAGGATATGTTCCCTGCCGATTTATCTTGTCTTCCACCTAAACAGGACATGGACTTTTCTATTGAGGTTTAGCTGGGTACCAGGCCCATTTCTATGCCTCTATTTTACCGTATGGCCCCAGTAGAGCTCCGAGATCTTACTTTACAATTGCAGGACTTAATTGATATAGGGCTTATCTATCTTAGTGTATCTCCTTGGGGTGCACCAATTTTTTAATGTGAAGAAGATGGATAGGACTATGCAAATGGGCATTGACTAAAGACAGTTGAACCAAGTGACGATTAATAACAAATATACATTGCCTCGTATAAATGATCCATTCGACTAGCTACATGTTGCAACCATTTTCTCAAAGATTGATTTGAGGTTTTGGTACCATTGGTTGAGGATTTGGGCAGATGAAATCCTAAAGATGGCTTTTAGGACTCATTATGGGCATTATGAGTTTCTAGTCATGTCGGTTGGGTTAAGTAATCCATTATAGCATTTATGGATTTGATGACTTGGGTCTTCAGGCCTTATAGCTACAGGTTTGTGATCATGTTCATAGATGATATACTGGTGTATTCTTATAGTTGTGAGGAGCACGTGGGGTATTTAAGATTGTTCCTTCAAATCTTTAGGACTGAGCGACTCTACGCCAAGTTCTCAAAGTGTGAGTTCTGGCTAGAGAGATTTTCCTTCTTAGGGCACCTGGTGTCAAGCATTGGTATTAGTGTTTATATGGATAAGATACTCGTGGTTTGTAATTCTTCCTGACCTACTACTCCTACAGAGATCCATAGTTTTCTTGGGTTATCTAGGTATTACCATCATGTTTGTTATAGATTTCGCCTCTATATAAGCTCCTCTGACTAGATTGACGCGTCAGGGTGTTCCTTTCTAGTGGTCTACTGAGTGTGAGTCCAGTTTTCTAAGGTTAAGAAGTTGCTTACTACAAAGCCAGTACTCATTTTACCTATTGAGGGATATCTTTATGTGGTTTACTATGATGCTTCAGGTGTTGGTATGTTCTGATGAAAAAGGTTTGGGTGATTGCTTATGCTTTGAGGTAGCTAAAGGATCATGAGTGCAACTACCTCACTCATACTTGAGTTGGCGGCGATAGTTTTTGCACTCAAGATCTATAGGCATAATCTTTATAGAGTACCTTGTGAGATTTACATGGATCACTGCAGCCTTCAGTATATACTGATCCAGAGGAATATCAACTTGAGACACCAATGGTGCATAAGGAACACCGTGTGATTTGAATTTGAGGGAGGGTTCTTAGTGATGAATTCAGTTGGGCTCATATTGATTCTAATGGTGTATTTTGGGTTTATGGCCTCTTATGTGTACCATGGGTTGGTCACTTCATTCAAACACTCCTGCGTAAGGCCTAATGTTTAATATATTCCATCCATTTGGGTACTACAAGGATGTATCATGACTTGAGCAGCACTACTAGTGGAGTGGTTTGAGGAGAGATATAGTGATATTTGTGTTTTGGTTCCTGAACTATCAATAGATGAAGTTATAGCACCGGAGACCAGTTGGTGAGTTGTAGAGGCTCCTTATTCTTGAGTGGAAATGGGAGTAGATCATGATAGATTTTGTTTTTGGCCTTCCCTGTAAACTTCCTACCGACACACTCATCTTGGGGTGCCGAGAGACTAGATGAGTTTTATGTTGAGGAGATTGTTAGACTTCTTAGGGTTCAATTCTCTATCATCTCAAACCAAGGAACTGAGTTTACTTTGATGTTTTAGGGGTCAGTGCAGAGGAATATGGGTACAGAGATTGCTTTGAGCACCACATTCCACCCTCAGACTGACAGGCTGTCTGAGAGGACTATTAAGGTTCTTCAAGAAATGTTGCGGGCATATGTTTTCAATTTTAGTGGTAGGTGGGATAGTTATTTAGCTTTGGAAGAATTATCATAAAATAATAGTTACCTTTTTAACTTCAAATGGCATCATTCGAGGCCTTATATGGTAGGTGTTATATTGCCTGTGGGTTGGTTCATTGGTAGGGAGACCCTACCTCTGAGTTTATATTGGCTCGGGAATACCATGAACAGGTTCTGAGTTATTCAGGATAGGTATCACACAACCCAGAGTAGGCAGAAGTCCTAATTGGATCATAGGCTTAGGCCTATTAAGTTTAGAGGTTGTGATATGGTTTTCCTTTGGATGTTACCTATAAAGGGTGTAATCAGGTTTGGTGTACAGGGTAAGCATATCCCCAGGTTCATTGGGCCTTTTGAGGTAACATAGAGAGTTGGAGTTATGGCCTATAGACTTGACTTTCCTTCTAAGTTGCAGTTGTGCATCCTATTTTCCATGTCTCTATGCTTCACTAATATGTGCAGCCCATCCCGTATGCTTTGACGAGAGCCAGTCGGTTGACTTATGTTATGGAGCTAGAGGCTATATTAGATAATATGTGAAGTGGCTCAGATCCAGAGATTTCCTAGTTGTGAAGGTTCGTGGGGTAGGTAGACCTGTACAAACAGGCTACTTGGGAGACAGAGCGTGATGTGCAATCCCAGTACCAATATCTATTTGAACCTTCAGGTACTACTCTTTCCTTGACTTTCGAGGATAAAAGTCTTTTTTTGTGATGGATGTTGTAATGACATTCCTGTTCATTTCCTCGCTTTACTTCTTTTGTAGTTTTTAGAGTTGTCTGGTAGTTTACCTAAGTTATTTATGACTTACTATAACCGGAAGGTCAGCTCCCTGGCATCTCAGTTTCCCATTATCTTAAGTTCCCTATTTTGAAGACTTAGTCTAGAAATAGTGTAACTTGAGAGTGAATTCTTAGTAAACGCACTTGAAATTGGGTTCTAACAGTTCTATTAACTCTGAAATACATACTTTTGTCTAGTTGGACCATTATCTTATGTTCCAAGGTTTCTATTTTGAATTTGAGATATTTTGTAGCAATTTAGTTCAATCGTAGTTCATTTTGAGCTTGGGATGGTTTTTGATGATCGGAGTGTCAGATTGGAATTTTAATGCTTCCATCAGCTCCAAAATGTTGATTTTGGGCTATTTGGTTCATTGGTCTTCTTCTGGGGTTGCCTGGGATCATTTTGAGGGTATTCGTGAAAAGTTGGAAAGTTGGTCCTTCTTAATCGGTTGGGTTTAGGGGTGCTTTTTACTCAGACGACCTCAATTGGTAATGTCATCGATTTTGTTGAGTCCATAATATATTATTCATGTAAGATGCATATTTTCTTTCTTGTTGTTAGGCTCTATTTCAATTTCTAGCCCTCATTGGAAAATATAGTTGTTATTGAAAAATCTGCAGACACAAGTGTTCAGCACGATCGTGGTAATCTGCATTTATTCCTTTTAGCATGATTCATTGGGATGGGATTTTTGAGACTTTGTATGATTATGGTGGGAACACCTCTATCACACTGGTTAGTGATTAAGGCCTGGGGTGTGACCGTACTTGGGTGACGTGATCGCTGTATTATGTGACCAGGTATATAACAGGCAATTCCTTAAAATTTCAGCCATTTCCTTTATTCCATTTAGTGATTTCTTGCCTACAATTTCACAAATTTCACTTCTATGCTTTGAGATTTGTTTTGGGGACTCCGTGTGGCGGGTTTCTATCCTTCTTCCTCATTTTTTGTAAGTCTTCTTCCCTTCTTCTTCCTTCCAAGCTTGTGGTTGAGCTTCAATTGAGGAATTTTTCCATAGGTATGAAAATTTAGTGGAATTCTTGAATTCTTCCATAGTGGGGCTTCTTAAAGATTGGTGATCACCGCGGGGTTTTATTCCTTTGATTTCCAAGTGCATAGCCCTCTTGGTTCTCAATTTTGGGTTCTTGAAATGTTTTTCCCTTTTTATCATAAACTTTGGTTAGTTAATTGATGAACTTCCCAAGGTCCAACGGAGCTCATTTTTGAACCATGGGTTCCTTGAGCTAAAGCCTTTGTGCCAATATTTTTAGTTCATTTCCCTGAGCTGTGAGGCTTACGGACCAGTTTTTAGGCCTGATTTATGACTCAAATTGTATTATGAAATATGGGTCTTAAAACTTCACGTTCAATTGTTTGACCTTGTTTTTAGTAGTTCCAAGTTATTTTGGGTGTTGTTTAGGCCGTTTGAGCTATGTGTGTGCCTTACAAGAGCATTTTTTGCCATCCAGGTAGGCTAGGCTTACCTAGTCTTTGGACTTGGTTCACATTGACTACTTGTTGGATTCTAGCTATTGTAAACCTTTCCTTCTCTTTCTTGTGTATCGTAGTTGGTTGTAGGCAAAGAATGGTGTGCCCTGCTTACCAGGGATGGCTGTGTGGCTATAATTTTAGAGGTGGGTTATTGTTTTACTATTCGAGTGAGATTTGTGCTTATCTGGTGGCTTCTGTACTTTTCTAGACTTCAAGCGCATTTTCCATTTGTCTTGGTTGTATTCACGTGCACGCATATCGTGGTAGCAGTGAACGGGAAGGGCTTGTGATGGAGCTTTTCTGAACTTAATCTTAAAACAGGGCTTGGTATGGACTATTGTCATAAAAGTATAACTGGAACTAGGTTTTCCTTATACTATAAGTATCATGTGGGGATTATCTAGGTGGAACGAGGTCTCCAAAGTTGTGTTTTGAGGTGGGACCCCTGTTAAGGGAGGGGCCCTGAGTGTGGATTTTCAGTGAGGCTCAGAAGTTGTGTTTGGAGGTGGGACCTTTTGTTAGGGGCGGGACTCTGAGTGTTGATCCATAAGGGGTCTCCTAAGCTGTGTTTGGAGGTGGGACCTCTTCTTAGGGGTGGGGCCCTAAGTACGGATCCAGAGTGAGGCTCTCAGCGGGAAGGGGTTCCTAGTGTTAGATTTAGATCTTGACCCTAGTGTGGGGCCCGAGGCAATTTGGGAGGTGGGATCTCCAAGGTTGTTGGTTTTGCTACGTTAGTTTTTTTCTACCCCCTTGCATTTATCCTTTTATCGTTTATTTGTACATAGTGGACTTAAGGGGGGTCATGCTTGGTCTTGTTTTCCCTATTTATGCCTACCGACGGGGTAGGGCACCAGGTAGGTTATGTTTGTTCCTTTATGTATTTATCCAATAGTGGGAGGGGGAACTACCTAAATTTTATTTGTTATTAGCTTCTTCTGTACGGTATCCTTCTGTTTCCTTTATTTATCTATTTCTACTATCGATTGAGTTAAGCTAGATACCAAGTATGTTTTTGAGAACTTATGACTTGAGCTAGGGGTGTTGTTTGCATTTTGGCAAGGCCAAGTACTTAGCCTTGAACTACTTACTTTCATTCTATTTCCTTAGAGCTATGCCTTAATTTTTATATTTTTTTACTTATTTTATTTTGACCTTTTTTACTTACTCATTGTATCTTACTTGTATTTGATTGAGCCCGGTTGGTCTATGATTCCTATTAGCTACCTGTGTTGTTGGTACTCATGCTGCATTTATTTACCATTTTCTTGGTGCAGATACCGACGCGGGTCATTTAGGAGATGAGATCGTGTTGAGTAGGGGGGATAGTGGACTCGAAGAACACAGTGAGCTCCTAATATCCGGTTGAGCCTATTCTCCATTTATATTGAGATTCTGCCTTATTTTATTTAGGGAAAAATGGTCTTTTGTATTTACCTCCTATTGGAGCGGTTGTATATTTTACTTTTGGTTACTTTGTTATACTTTAGCTCCATCTTTTCATTGTCACCAGTTTTTGGAGGGGTTGTATAATGTATTTTGTTTCATTGATATTTCATCTTACTTTTATGATTCTATTACTACTGGTTAGTTGTTATCATCCCATTTCTTGTCGCTCTAGGCCGAGGGGTTGGCTGGCCTAAACAGCCATCTCCTATTCTGGTTGTTCGGACAGTAGTTTTAGATGTTAGAGTAGTGAAGATGAGGGAGTTCCTGAGGCTTAGTCCTTTATAGTTCCATGGTTCGAGGGTTGTTGATGATCCTAGAACTTTATTGAGAAGGTTCATCGAATTTATGACATAATGAGTATATTGGGAGTTCATTGAGGTGACTTGGTAGTTTATCAACTTAAAGATGTTTCAAAGTCTTTGTGTGATCTTTGGAGGAAGAATAGGGGAGTTGGTGTAGCTCTTCCATCTTTGGATGAGTTTGAGGTAGCATTCATGGGTCGAGTCTTTCCTAAAGAGAAGAGGCAAGAAAGGGTTAGAGATTTCTTGAGCTTGGAGCAAGGACCCATATATATTACTCAGTGAAGTATGAGGTTTACTAAATTGTCAAGATATGCTTCGGAGATGATTGCTGATATGCATACCAGGACGAATATGTTTGTGTGTGGTCTTTCTCCTTATTTGATCAGAAAGGAAGGGGAGCTATGTTGACTACTGATATGGATATAGGTTAGCTGATAGTGTATCTTGAGCAGATACCAAAGGAAAAAACTAAGTACTGAGAGACTCATCATGGAAAGATGGATAAGACTAGTCATTCTGTAGCTAGTCATACTAACCCAGATGTTTTTAGACAGCAACAGCAGCAGTAGGTTCCTAGGCGACCAGACTCTTTGTCGTTTAGTGCTCCTCCATAGAACTTCAACCCTATGAAGAACAGAAAAATAGAGACAACTAATTTTGTTCATTAAAGCAATGCTTTATTATGTCCTAAATATGGTAGTGGCCACTCGAGTTAGCATAGATCTTGGTTGAATGTGGTTTGGGTGTTGCCGGCCTAGTCCTCGTCGTGATTTTCCTTCAAAGAATTGCTATTTATGTGGGATGTCAAGGCATAGACCGAGATATTCTCCCACTATCATACATGATGGTCCCAAAACACAGTAATCCAACAGTAGACCCAGTACCATGTCAGCCTCAACAGGGTGCTTCTACTTCTACTGTTGGAGGCCAGTGCAAAAATGTTTGTACACTTTGAGTTCTCGGTATGATTAGGAGAAGTCATCCAATATAGTTACAAGTATGATGGGAGTGTGTATGCATTGTTAGACCTGGATCTACCCTTTCTTTTGTATCTCAATATGTTGTTATATAGAACCGGAGGCTTTATCCGAGACATTCTCTATTTCTACGCTTGTTGGTGATCCTATTATGGCTTAGAGAGTCTATTATTTAGACAAGGGGTTTATTTATCCTAATGTGTCTCTATGGGGTTCCCCTATATTGTTATGCATAACAAAGATGGTTCTGTTAGTATGTTCATTTATTACTGTTAGTTGAACAAAGTCACAATTAAGAATAAGTATCTGATTCCGAGGATTGATGACTTGTTCAGTAAGTTGCAAGGTGTTAGCTACTTTTAAAGATTGATATTTGTTCCCTCTATCATCATCTTAAGTTCAGAGAGACAGATATTCATAATAGAGAAGTGGATTGCATCCATGGGAATGATCCAGCTAGGGCCAAGAGAGGGTCTAGTTCCACGATCTAATCTATGGACCATCAACCGGGGTTGACAGACCATCGACTAGTCCATCGACAGGGCCAAGAGGTTTCCAAATTCGCTTTTTCTTAGGGAGTTTTGGTAATATCCCACCTCTTAAATCATTAATCCTTGTTGTTTTGGAATCAAAAATACTTACTCTATAAACCCCAACCACTTAATCCAAAACACTTTTGGCTAACCAAGTATAAAAGGGGTTTTTTCTCTAAAATTCTTTCAAGAGGAAAGAGTAGGGTTTAACTAGGAATTGTTAATTGTAGTAGTGTATTCATCAAATTTCCTCCATCGAAGTGCTCCAAATCAGGTATGTCGGCTATGAACAAGGACTCATTTCATCCTTGTGTTCATAAGCACTTTTCTAAATAAGGTTTTGAAGGTGTAGAAGTATGTTAGGGTTCTTATTTAATTCTATAAACTAAAATTATCTAAGTAGGTTATCCGCTTGATGTTTTTGAGTTATAATTGTGGATCTTAAATGATGCCTATTTAATTATGTATACACATGAGTTATCATGTTCTTGATATTTAAGTAAAAGGTATGGAAAGATCTTGGAGTATGAATTGATTAAGTTTTTCAAAATTTACGTTTAAAATTAGAAATGAGCAGTTAAGTGTCATAGTTATTCAACTTTTTATATGATTTTGAGAACGAATGTGAAGCATGTCTAAAGTGACTTTTTAAACATCTTGAAAGTTTGATTATGGTTTTGTGCTTAAATTATAAGATAAGAAGTATGAATGTAATAAAGAGTCTAATTGAATGAATTTACCTGATCAGTGGTAATGAAAGAATGTCATAGCTTGATTTGTGGTTTTCCGAGAGCTTGAATTCCATTAATCGTGAGAACTGAAATAGAATCTTGATAAAGTAAATTATCATGGTAGAAGTATTAGAACCGAGGGTGGGAGAGATGGTCCCAATACCCTTTGACCAACGTAGCGAGCGTAGGATGTTATTTTGGTATCATTTAGTTGTGTCGCGTATGTCTAGTTGGATCCACTAGAGAGGGAGAGCGAGTCCCTCCCTGTGGTGGGGTATGATCATCCCTACACAGAGGGAAAATTATGGACTTCATGGCTATATATTCTTTGAGGTATGTTAGTTATAGAAACTCCATAGAGAAGATAAAATTGAATGTTTTGAAAGAAAGAAAGTGAAAGGTTTTTTCTAAACTAAGTCTCTATATTTTGTTAAAAACTGATGACTTGAGCTATTTTAATTGAGATTTCTTGATATGGGAGTTAATTAACTATTTTCATTATAAACCTCTAGATATCTTAGTTGTGTCATAGTTGAAGCAAAATTTATTGTTCATGCATTGCCCAACACTATCCATTTACTACTGTATAGCCCTTTTATACATGATCACGTATTCAATGCATGTTTTGTGAGCTCATGTTACTCATGGTGCATGTGTTAACCCCCATGAAGATATTGCCAACCATTCGGATGTTTGAGGTTAACACCACTTGTATTCTTGGAAGACTATAATATTGGTGATTCATCATAGAATTTGGGGGACCAGCTATGCAGTTATTTTATTTTATTTATCTAGATATTGGACATTATCTTTATTTGTTATTTCATTTATTGGAGACTAGCTAGTAAACTCTAGTGGTAGCAGTCCATTATTTAGAGAGTGGAGGCTTTGAGACTGAGATGTATAGTTTTGAGACTTGATTTAATATATTTTTTCATTTAGACTATATATTGACTATTGTGAGGTTTCCATTATCCTTCTGATATTATAAATAATGCTTCCATTGTGGCATGAGTAGAGCTTTGTATGGTCCAATTTATTCATATGAAGCTGCTAAGGTAACTTGGTGTCTAAAGATGTCGATCGAGCCAGGCGGTGAGTTTTGGGCCCTACAACCTTGCCCAAAATAACTGTGTGTAATGAAGAGTGGGCAATAATTCCATGATGCATCATGTCAATTTCTTGTCATGAAATATGTGGGTGACCCAGTGAAGCATCGCCATTTCTTCATACCAAAATGTTAAAATTTAAGTGATGAAGTAAAGGATCGGGAAAAGGGAGCCTCGCAAACTTGGTCCACGTCACAAGATGTAGTAATGGTGCATTGCCAACTTATTTTTCAATTCAACTTAATCTGTTGTTTCTTATCCTTGGAATATGTAATTGATGTTTATCCTGAGTTAGGTCAGATGTAAAAGGCTAGAACTCACATTTTTTATGATGTTACGTTATAGCCAATTTTTTTTAGAAGTTTTGTTGTATTGTTAGTCATTTGAAAAGCTAGGTTTTGATTTTTAATCATTTGAATATCAAGTCTTATTTCCCAATTGGTGAAACTACACAATGGAAGATGGAGCCAGTGTTCATGGTATAATATTTAACATTTCTCTATTTTCTATGAGTAAATAATTATCTTGGAATTGGGGTGTGTATCTATTTGAATGCATGTGTAATGATAGATTTCTAATTCTAGGGACTAACCGTTGTGGGTTCAATCTCATTTCCATGTTTTATTGATAGTTAGAGATTGCAAACTCTAATGGTGCTTAGATATCTCTTTTAGCTTGAAATATAGTATTAGAGAGAAATTCAACATAAAATTCAATATATTTCACCGAATCATGGAATGAAGATATTCTACTTGTCTCCTAAACTAAATTCTTGGAGAAAATTCTGAAGTGCTCTTTCTCAAGAAGGTAATTAGATTATTCGCGATGCTTCCAAACTGAGCCCGAAACTAGATTCTGCTTGTGAGGTATGGAAAGAGATCGTATTTAATTTTGCAGCAGTTAACCAAGATCCAGTAAAACAGGGAAGTCTTTAGAAACAAAAAGGCTAGGAAAGCAGCAACACCGGGAAGTTAAGTTGGTATGGAAGATTTGTTGTCGTCAACCGGGCTTGCATACGAAAAGCAAGAGTGAGCTTCTTCACACCCTACATTAGTCCAAGATCTATCAAATGATCATAACCCAAGGACCATTTACTTCATAACCTTCAACCAAGGTCCTGTGGGCTTTTGAGGAGCGAGAGAAATTATTGGAATCCTATAAAAGAGTCTCGGGAGCCAGGATGCATGCCAGTTTCATACGACCAGGTGGAGTGGCATAAGATCTTCCTGGATTAGATTTGTAGTGTCAACCCAACACAAGTCTTTTTTTTAATATTTTTATCATTTTTAATTGAAATTTCTTTTTTTTTTTGGGAAGCCCCAGTTGGGCCCTCCCTAAAGATGGAAAGAAAGTTACCCTTTTTGGCCCATAGGAAAGGGGTAAACCGAAACCAGGGAAAGCTGAGTGAACAGCTGATACCGGTAGAAGTTGCTATGGTTAAATTTCCTGGCATCGCCGTTCACTCAAAAATTCCTCAAAGAAAGCAAGCAATTGGAGTTGATGGTACTAGTTCTGTTAGAGTGAAAGCTCTTGCTAGAACAACCAGTAGACTAACCTAGTGGATAAATTAGAAATACAGAAAGAAAAACAGTAAAGTCCTTTTGAAAGAAGCTATTCAGGAACCAATGGACCGTATTATACTTCAGGAACAAGCATAAACAAATATTGATCATTTTTTTCTTAATCTTAATAAAAAATGAAAAGTTGATGAACTGTGATTGACAAAAATTTGGTTTAAAATCATCTAATAGTCAATTCTAGAAATAAAAAGGCTAGTTGAAATGCAAGGTAGCTAAAAAAGATGCATAATAGGTGACTGAATAAGAACTTTATGTGTTATATATTACTTTAATGAAAGGTAATTAGTAGACATTATTACCTAGTTTACCCACATAGTCAATTAACAATCAGGAATCGAATACATTACCATGTATGCTTAAACCTGAATGTTGCATACCCATAAGCCTCCTTTTCATTGATTAACTGTTAAGGAAATCTTCTCATGTTATAAATCACATTTTAAATCATCATAACCATTTACTTTCTCCTACAATTTTCCATAATTTTACTTATTAGTTACTTAAAACAATATATACAGCCTGTAGTGACTCCTTACAACATAAGTGACATAGAAATTAGTTTCTTATGGATTCGACACCAACCTCTAGTTGGGTAATTATATTTACAACGACGCATGTACCTTTATGAGTATAGTTTAGCATTATCAATTTTAGTGCCACTTGTGGGGAATTAATTACCTAATTCACTTTTGGTATGTTTTGAATCACTTATCATTGTATACGTGGTTTATATTTTAATCAATTATTATTTGTGACTTGTTACATATGATAATATGAGTCAGGTGAATGCCAACATTGGCAACAATAATGCTAATCTAGAACACGATATGGAGGCAGAGATTGAGGCCTCCAGTGCTATTCGGTTGCCTCCAGCAGAACAAAATACAGTATTCCATGTCATAGTAAGATGTTGTAGTTACTAAAAATGAGTTGAGGCCAACTAGTTGATTATGTAATTGATCACTTGAGACACTTTATAGAAGTGTACATTCCTTTCAACATCGCTAACATCAGTGACGAACTGTTAGGTTGCTCTTCTTCTAATTTTTACTGATGGAGGAGGCTAGTATTTGGTTGAGTAAGCTGCCTAGAGGGTCCATCACAAACCCTGGGGTAAATTTCAGGATGCATTTCTTAAAAGGTTCTTCCAAATATAACACATGTTACAATAAAGGATTCTAACACCAACTGTAATGACCCTCATGGTCATTTATAATAATTACGTGATGTCTTGCATCGTAGAGCGT